>CALNHX010009718.1:0-46968 GCA_940337035.1 Agriotes lineatus
GAATGTAGCTGTTTAGAAAAGTCTTACTGTGCCGACTTTTGCAAATTAGGACCTTTGTCGGATCCATCCACAAAGTTCAGTCTATCAATCTGAAATTCCGATCTCGTTTTGTTTGAGTATCGCCAAATTGAATATTGATTTCCGATAGAATATATTTAAACGAACCCTGAAAGGTCTCCCGTGGTATCGCGAGTAAATCAACATCAGTTCACCAATCGACAATCTTAAAGCTATCCGTTTTGGTTATCGAAGTCCAGAGGTCAAGTACGGCTTCCATTTGAGAAGCCGCAATTTTGAGCCGCTAACGAAACGCTACCGCCGGCCAAATTCCCGCTTATCGTTCGGTGGCAGAAAATTGCCTTGATTTTCACATCTTGCTGTCGACTGAATTGCTGCACCAAGCTACGTTGAACCTGTTTTCATTGTCTGTGTTTTGCATGCATAAATTACCGCCAACTGTGTATATGTAATAAATAAGTAACACAGTTGTGAACTCTACACTGTGTATTAATATTATTTTTCCCTGTCGAATTTCTTCACAGGCAAACATCTACTTCGCTTATCGCGTGACGTGAAGTCACAAAGTCATACAATTCTTAAGAATTGCCATTTTTGTTGCCATTCTGGCATTCGGCTAGTGTTTGGTTAAATGTATTTTTTTGAATACCGTGAGATAATTTAAATTTATAATTAAAGTAAGCGCGATTTTTATACGATTGCGGATACCGCCAATTGACTCGCTGTGTAAATTAGAGGTTATATAAACATTTTGACGTTTAGGGTTCTCATGTTCAATCTTTTTAATTTAAAGGAAACGAAGCACTAGAAAATAATACAGTTTTATTGACAATCAGAAAATCGTTCAGCATTCTTAAAATAACTCTCCGTAAGAAACATTTTATGATTTAAATTAAACATTTTGAAACGTCACTTTGACAATTCGAATCAAGCTATCAACAGTTTTAGTGTTGCCAATTACAAATATAAATGCTCTCACGGTATTATCTTAAATTTATTGTATAATTTTCATTTAATAAAATAGACTTTTCAGAAGCGTTACAGTGTACTTCCTTAATACCTAAAGCTAGATACGCACATTTTCTATGGCCGAAAGGAATATTAGCTTGATAGAAATGTTTCCCAATACCTCACCGGTAAAAATACACCAGGTGGTAAATAAGAAAATTTTGCTCCCGTATCTTTCAAAGTGCAGCTGTTTTGACTATCGCGAGCGAGCCCACTTCTATTTCAGTCTACGACACCCCCCCCCCCTCGGGCTGAGCTATTGGACCGCTCGTTGAGATTGTTACCTGTTCTAAATGGAGTATCCTCTTTTTAACATCTGTTTAATCAAAGCGTCAAACCAAGTCAACGCTATATTCTTCCAGTATAATATATCTCCCACCTAGCATTTAACATTAAAGCTGTTTGACATTTTCCGCTCAACCATAACCATATTTTGTATCGGTCAACTTCGCTTATATTATATAATAGTTTCCCTGATATATGAAAGCCCTCCATTGTTTTATATAATTCTTCCCTCTTATGGTGTTTAAACTTGAAATCGATTGATAGCATGCTCAATTTCACATTTTATTCGTTAGTTTTGGCCTGTAGCTATCCTATTTATCTTTACTTCGTCAACTTCTTTCTCTAAATTCCATATTCTCATTTAAAAATTCTTAGAGATTTTCGTTCACCTTTTATTTTTCTATCACGAGCCCTTTGTTGCGTTTATAAGTTTTTTATGTGATCTTTTCGTATACTTGTTTTATTCCTTCAGTTATACTGCAGATAGTTTTCTCTTCATTTGATGACAGATCTATAGTTGCAGATAATCTATTACTTCTCACATGTTTTGCACAGCTTATATATTTAGTATTTATTATAATGTGGTCTATTTAATTAACTATTTCTGCAAATTATAATTTTTTTTAGCCAAATTGAATGCATATCGACAGTTATTTCCTGTATTTTTACAGACTTCTATTTTCAACGTTACTAAGTACTAATCAGCAAGAATTAAAACTACAGATTACCAGCTTGGTGTTTTGATAGTATCAAATTGATTAGAATTACACGTTTGCCCACTTACGTTCATATCTCGAAAAGCCCCTAACGAAGCTGACAATCCCCGCCCCTATTCGAAAGCGAGGACAGCGACTTTTTACGTTTTAATGAATAAGAAACATTTTCTTTTCAACTTGTAGCCTCCGGAAGCCGCCATTCGGAGTTTAATAATGAAAGTACCTGCGCGGCTGGGAACTTGACCAATCTGAAATTTGAAAGAGTTTAATTTGATCGTTGATGGTTTCTGCGGAGAAGCGATAAAGGCTGCTGAAGGTTCTAGAACTTTTAAATTGTTAAACTTTCAGCTCGCGTAATGTAACCGGTTTTTGGTGAAGATGGCAGTGAAGTAAATTTGTTTTCGTTGCACTTAGTGTAAAGTGTAGATGTCACTAGTTTCAGTTACATGACGAGACGAATCTGCAGATTGCTTTAAAAACCGTCTTTTTTTTTCTTAACCGTGCTTTAAATTTTAAAATATGTAGCAGGTGTGTACTAATCTTTGCCATGAGGCTTAGAAATATATTTTTTTTACTTTGATGCCCGTTTCTGAATGACTGGAACTTTCGTGCACTAAAGCAATTAAAAGCACATGAGATCTTATTTTTAGATTGAAGTAATTTAAAGACTTTCACGTTAACAGACTGTAAATTAAAACAGTACATTTCATGTAAGATTGTTTAAGCAATTACATTTGCATGAGACGTAACTCTAAGAAATCTATGTATGCTTTTACACTGAAAAAGTAGGTATAGTAGCTTGATTTCGTAAATTTCATTATATAATTTTATAATATCGTATTTAATAAACTAAATCTAAGAGAAGAAAATACAGAACACTTTGAGGATTTCAGGTTTCCAGGAATACGTTATAATTGCTCTTCTTTTTAAAATATAACATTTAATTTTAGTAAAGAAGCTGTTTAATTTCCCAAATTAATTACAACACAAGTGTCTTGAGTTTACAGTTTCGAGAAATTGTTAGACAAAATGTGAGCATTTCTTATTATTGAGATCTAGAACACGTTGTTCCTGATCTTCTATACACGGAATGCTTCTAGAAATACCTCTGAGGCTCTCATAATTTATTAAAAGTACACTGAACCTTCTGTTTACGAACTTCTAATAACCCCATTAAAATACAACACGAAAATAATACAATGTCATGTTAAGTACCTATACATAGTTTATTTGTTCTACTAAACTGCCAAACGATAGCTTCAAACTCTGAAACAATTGCTATTTAAGATAATCCTTAATATCCTTTTGTGGCGTTCTAGGATTCGCGTTATTTATTTTGTTATTTCACCACACTACGAAGTTAAAAATATTGAAATACTAACGTTTCGGCAACACATTTTTAGCAGTAATAAAACAAGTACTAACACAAAAATTAACAAATAAAACTGGGTCTTCTTCGGCTGGATCTGAAGTACAGAGCGATTAAAAATAAACTTGATCGCAGGAATCCTTGAATAATATAACCACTGTCTACACTGTACTTTATAACACTACATTTGTACTACAATTAATTGTTTAGTTCATGTGACTGTGACACAGTCTAACGAGCTCTACAAATATATAAAAATATGTAATTTAAATCAAATGTATAGATTAACTTGATAGGTAACGTTAAAATAACATTATCCACCTGTTATTTTAAGACTTCGAAAATGAATTTTAAGTTTAAAACAAATTTAACAGTTCTATGTCAACAAACAGCATACTATAGATTAGGCAAGTTTTATTGTGCAATTGCTTCCGCGATCAAGTTTATTTTTATCTCGCTGTACAAGCAATTCGCAGTAAATTACTTGACAACTGAGAATCGACTACTTAAGTTGATCTTTAAAACTCGATAGCAAATTTTTAGATTAATCAACAAACTACCGCTACGACACGCATCCATCCTTGTTAAGTAAAAAAAATTATAAAGGACTTTACATAGAACTTCCCTCTAAGTTGAAGCTTTTAATGTAAAAATTTTGAAAATATCAAAAGGAAAAAGAATTTTATTTTATAAGGTGTTTACTCTGTATCTGTTTAATATGAATTATAAATATTAAATTATTAAATATTTCTAACTCAGCAGAGCATGATTACTCTCAAAACATGTCGGTTCACGCATTACCAGACTGTTATTACTCCTTCAAAATCGTTTGTTTAATGAAAACTTACTTCAAAAGTTGTATAATACTTAATTCAATTGTCAATGTGACATATACTATGAAAGTGGAAATGTATCAAAAATACCCATTCGTTACACTATTTGTCATTCAATAGTAAGTAGTCCCTTTTTAATTACCTCACCTTACTCTTTTACTGTTTATTTTAGTTTGCTCAATAAATACATGTAGCTGTAACCCGTCCAAAGAACTTGCTCTGCATTTTCAATGATCCAAATGCATAACAACTACTTACAGAAGGTTCTCAAGCTGCAGACTAACCCCAGTGTAGATTCAAGCAACTGTCAGCAACATCAAACAACCTCTGGAATGTCTTCTTTCCAAATCTTCAATCAGCATACAACTCAGCAACACGAACCTCGACAAGATCCTCCACCAGTAAATACAATGAGTCCCTTCCAAATAAGACGTTGACAACCCAAATAACGCGGATCTCGATCTGGTGCAAGTTACAAGACGCCACTCGAATAATTGCAAGGCACAAGACGTCACCCCAATAAAAATCTCAGCAAAGTACAATACTATTAGATGAAAAACCTTTTCCAATTCTCAAAATGTTCACTCTAAAAACTTGATGTGTCCTACTTCCACTAAAAACTCACGCTATCCAATTCACATGGCGTAATTAATTAACAATAAGCTAAGTTCAACATCCAATTCCAAAAATTACTTGAATAGCCTGTAGTATTCCAACTTATGGTCCTCCTACCATACACATCCTCCCCATATCCTCATTATATAATCTTCTTGTTTTAAATTTGCTTTGTTTCTCTTCTCAACAATTTTATATTAGTTATACCGTTTCTATATAATCTATTATCACATTTAGTTTAACACCCGCCATATTGAATAACATTTCTCAAATAAGTATTTGATATAAATCTTCGACTCTATTTCAGGTAACATTTAAATCGTGTTAGAATCCTTCTGTTTCTTTTTTTTTCATTGTTCAACTGAATTCAAATTCTATTCCATTATTTTACCAAATACATGTTAATTATTATGACATCCCTTTTTAATACTTAAATTCATCTTATATGCAACCATTACAGTATATTCGATTTCGAGCCAGGTATACATAATCCGCATGCAAAATATGGTCTTGCTCGAAAAAATAGTTTATGCGCCAGCAGGTGGACAGACAGACGGACGCACAGACAGACAGATAGAATTGGGAAAACCTGTTGTTCGTCATCCAGACACCCTGAAACGTGAAGATCTGAAAAAATCTCGGAAAATGATTTCTTCACGATTGCAATAATTCCTTGGTCTTTTAGACGAGGGAAGTAAAAATATACGGGGATGAATGCTTGCCGTCGTATTATTTTGATTTAGATAAATCACAATCACAAATAAATATGTGATAAAAGAAATAGAAGTCTATAGTCTTGCTCCATTATTGGTTTATACGAGGACAGTTCATCTTTTATTGTACCTAGCATAGAAGGCGATAATTGACAAATAAAAAACTTTTGTTATACAGTAAATTTACTTCTCTGTAGAAGTTTCAATTATTGACGTCAATACACGTGAAGTTATGTTTGTCTGGCTTTTTGCATTTAAAGTTATTGATTTCATTTCATTGTGGTATCTGTCATTTTCTTAAAATAGATAAAATTAAAACAAGAGCTGTGATAAAGTATCTATGTATGTACAGGGTATTTCTAAAATGTTCATACAAAACGCTAGCACAAATTTCTGATGTTAAATTATGACGATCTAGCACACCTTACAGTAGTCTAAAAGTTTATAGTTTTCGAAATACAGGGCGTCAAAGTTATTATGTTTTTTACTTTTTTAAATATTTATCTTAATAATATGGTATTAATCGTTTTTTTAGGATAAAAAAATGAAATCTATTTAATTACAGTTTTGGTGTACATTGAAGAGGGCTCCAAATTTAATTGTTTGACAATACTCTTCTCTAACTAATAACTAAAGCTGATATTATATGGCAAATGCATATTTTGTATAATTGCTATGCCGGGGAAGCTTTTTGCATATGTATACTAATTATGTGAAAACAAATCGTTTAAGCCAAGTTTCATTTTGCATATTTTGCATATTTACACGTTTTTGAGTATACTTTATGGATTTTGCATATTTGGTTATATTTGGCAATAACTTGCGATGTATGAAGTTTTTGAGATTTTTTTTGTAAAATTTACTATTTTATTAAATTTATTAATACAATTTTTCTGTGCAACTGAGATATATACCTTCACTTTCTGCCGCTGGAGTGCAGTGCGCGTATCGAAATAAGCAGAAAAAAGGGGAAGTCGCTGTTAAAATCTTCGACTATATAAACATAGACTGCCAGTAATACCTACTTTTTCCATAGAAGCAATGTATAAGGAATCAGCCAACATAGAATCCATTTCAAGAGTCGAACTACGAGTGTTAGATGAATAATAGCCTGGTGGGGTTAGGGGAAATCTCATTTCTATGTTGTTACAACGTGAAGTTGGCGTTCGCAGTCCATGTTTATATAGGCAAACGTTAAAATGAATGACGTTTTTGAATAAAAATTAGATAATTAAATATATTCATACAAAATAATTAAAATTTTTATATTATCTAGAATACTTCTACTTATTTCTTAAAAAAAAATTAAAGCATATTATGTGCATATATTGTAACTTTGGGTGCATATACTCAACAAAATGTGTGCATATATATGCGCATATTTTCGTCCATGTGAGTGCATATAATCATCAGCTTTACTAATAACGATACCTATTATTGTTAACTCGTTGTCATGTAAATTTTTATTGTTGTTGGTCCGTTGGCGCATTCAATTATCTTAGAAACGGTTGCCCGGAGCCACACCTACAAAGTATACTTTTTTTAACAACAAAATGCAAGCAAATAAGAATTTTTCGTTAGGAGTTTTATACACCGAGTCTCAGAAAAGTTATAAAGCTTTAGATATATGTGAAATGCTATTGGTGGCGCCCTCTGCAATCTACATAAAAACTGTGATCAGATCTGGTTTTTTCATCAAAAAAAAAAAAACATTAACACCAAATTTCGTGCAAAGTGTGCTATTATGAAGATAAATTTAAAAAAAAAAGGAAAAAACATAATAACTTTGACGTCCTGTATTTCGAAAACTATAAACTTTTGAACTAAGTTAAGTTGTCCTAGATCGTCATAATTTTGCCTCATGAGTTTGTGCTATCGTGTTGTACGGACCTTTTAGACACACCCTGTATAATAATGCGATTGATGTACTGGGTGATTCTGCATCTTCATATTAGGTTATTAAGAATTGATCTAGAAATTTAAAATTGAATAGAGTCCTGCAAACACGCCCCAGGTGTTGGACCGCCGAAAACAGTCGTTACCAAAGAAATTATTCATGTAGCCCATGATATGGTACTTAATGATCGAATAATTACTGTGAAACTTATAGCATAGAAACTTTGGGATTTTTTGTAGGTAGCGTTCAAAAATGTTACACGCAGAATTGGGTCTCAAAAAAGTTTCTGCACGTCGAGTACTAACAATGTTATCGGTGGTTTATCCCACAGAAGATGTGTTGTAGGACTGCCATTCAAAATGCTGGTTTTGAAATTATGAAACAGCCCCCCTATTCCCCAATTTGGTTCCCAGCGACTATTGGCAGTTCCCAAAATTAAAATAACATCTACGAGAAACCCATTTTTTAAGGACGAAGAGATTATGACGGCAGTGAATAAGCGGCTGATGGAACAAAAAACTGTTTTTCTTCAAAAGAATTGAAGTACTTCAGTATAGGTAGACGAAGTGGGGACTATGTTGAAACATAAAATTGTTTCAAACTACCCAGTTTGCTTTTATGTTAGGGATAATTAAATAAAAAACACCAACGGTTTAATCAAGAAATAAAAACGATTTTATATACTTTCCTGTTTAGCGTTCGCAGATGAAGAGTAGCAGGTAGGTGCTCTTAACAATCCTGGTAGAGAACAGACCTACTTCGAGACTAGCGATTCTGCTCACGCCAGCTCTTGGTTTCGCCAACTTCCTACAAGTAGAGAAATCATGTCCATCCTAATTCCTATTCACTCATAATTTATTATCCTCCTGGCAACCCTCACCATGAAGGAAGGCAATGGGAAATCACCTCCATAATTTTCCTAAGCAAACCGAATTCCCTAGACAGATCGAACAACTAACGAAGAGGTACTACGCCGACTGAGAACAGAAAGAGAATTGGAGAGGCTTGTTAAAAGACGCAAGTTAACATATTTTGGACACATAATACTCCACGATAAATACACACTTCTACAATATATAATCGAAGGGAAAATTCAAGGGAAGAGAGCTAGAAGTAGGAGGAGGACATCCTGGATGAGCAACCTAAGAAATTGGCTAGGACTTAACAGAGAAGATTTAATTCATACAGCACGTGACAGATGGAGATATGCTATGATGATCGCCAACGTCAGACTATGAGACGGCACCTCAAGAGAGAGAGAGAAACCGTATGTCTACATTCAATCCAAAATATTTCGTAGAAAAAAATAGTTCCCCGATCGGAAGTCCTAGGCAAACATCTTGAATGAAACTAAGAACATAAGGGTGAATATTCAGAGAAAAATCAACATAGGAGCCTAGAATGCACGAAGCTTATTTGTTGAAGGGAAGCTAGCAACCCTAACTCAAGAAGTGAAAAGAGTCAAAATCCAATATCCGCTTGAATGTGTTTCATTCCAGAAGGTAGCTTTTATTATTCGGGTAACCAGGATAAAAATCACAGAAAAAGAATAGGCATTCTTGTCTTATAAAACTTGTCTAGCTGTTGTTAAATGTAAATATAAATATAAAATATATAATCACTTCCCTAGTTGCTATCATCAATTGACCAGGTCAAACTTTGAAATCTCCGTGTACAAAACGCATCCATACAACCTTAGGTACTCGACGAGATTCAAATGGAAACTGTGTTAAAAGTGAAATCAGCTGTTTACTTTCAGCCCATGTGCTAAAAGTAAACAGCTGGTGTTGGATTTAAAATTTCGAACTGGAAGTGAGGTTGTAAAGTTATTCTAGTTACTTTTTTTGTTAGAGGTAAAGTGTTTTTTAAATAATTAAAGCATTATATAATGTATAAAGTAAAATGTGTACATTTATAATTACTTTTGATAACTAACTTTAACAGCTACTAGCTGCAGAAACAGTCACCCGAGTGTCAAGGCCATCTCTTTACTATGACATAAATTATAAGTGTCATAAATGCAAACCTATGTTAAATCGACATTTATGGATTAATAACAGTAAATTTAAGGCCGTAGAAAAAATATTGTGTGCAAACTCGTGCATAAACGTCCACTTTTAGCACTTGTTGCACAAATAGCTATAAAATCATAAATTATTCATGATGTTCAATACGTATTTTGCCACATGAATAATTTGCGGGTTTTTATGTTGTAGCTGAACTACAGCTAGACCTTCATTTTCCCATATATCTTACACCAGCATTCTTTAAAACTTCGTTTGCACGTTGAGCACCAGTTTTCCCCAGAGCCATGAAAACAAAGCAACGTTCCAGCTGAAGCGTTTTTAAAATATGCAACCCACGCTATTCGTTACAGAATATCGGAAATACATTAAAACTTTCTCAAAAATAAACCCGTATAACTCAATAGCAAAATTAAACACCTGAGAGTTACAACTTGCCACACACATCCCTTAATGGCACATCAAGCTAAATCTAGCCATGATTTATGCATCAAACAGAATTAGCCGTTTCAATCACGCCATTTTTAATGTGCTTTTGAGCAGATTTCCCAACTCCAGAAAACTTTCCGCAGGCTTTGTTTCCGAGTAAAAGCTTGTACAAATGAAGCATTGAAAGGTTCTGCTGTTCCGCAAGGGGAGCCGGAGCACGGTTAAGTATTATTGTGCTTCTGAAACAATGAAGCAACTAGTGCGGCAAGCGGAAAATTCGCTCTCGACACTTTTTTGCCGAAATGACACGTTTTAATGGATTTCAGTTTGCTTTACTTCTGATACTCTCTTTGATTGAGACGAGGGAAGAGTTAGTTTTTCGCTCTTCGCTTGTAGCTATGCTCCACATACAAAAAGAAGACAAATGCCGTTGCTAAAGAAATTTTCCATTTAGAACCGGCGATTGGAAACGGAAAAATTTTAGTTCTCTATTCATCCACATTCGTCTTCATCCACTTAAAATTACGGTATTATCCTATCGACCTATCTCTACTCGGGTGCACATCTAAATGAAATACAATTGAATAACAATGAACAAACAATAACAGATATCGACCTAATTAAAAATATGCAAATGCAAAAAGCACTCCAACTTTAAATTTCCTGCCCAAAACAATTACGTTCGTCCCTCGCCATGCCGCATGCTCCTCCTGCAATATAAAGTTCATTTTCGCCGCCGTTCGTGAATAAATGGATAAATTTACGACCAACTCATCAAATACTAACGATGGTCAATCTAATACACATGCGGAACGGCAAAAAATACAAATACTACGGACAAATTCATAAATGACTAAATGCCCATAAATATTTAATGCGCCGGCCTCTCTATGGCCACGCCATTAATCATTGCATGAAATGCAGGTTACGTGTGCTACAGTATAAAGAAGCAGTTTTCATATATTAATTTTGGATGCCCAGGAACCAGAAACCCTAAATCTTGAAACACTGACGCCGTTACCGAAGCCTAGTTTTCCAAGAATGATTTATAATCGAAGATTCTCTCCCTAAAACAATTTCTACTGTATGTTATCGCCACAACCTACAAGCTTGTGTACTTATCAAACCGCAAAGAAGACGGTAGATTGTTTATTTTTAGCAGGTTATGTAGATAGAAGAACCTTCAATCGCTACACTCTAAATTATAAAATACCCTATAGCTTGCGTTTCTTCCAGTAATTATAGACTGTTTAAAATCCCTGGCTGACCCCAGAAGTAAAGCAAATAATTACAGATCAGTAACATTGTTGTATATCATTTCCAAGATAACAGAGAAGAACATGTGACAATGAGGCAATAACATTAATTTAAAACAAGAGAAGAAAACATCTACAATCAACTTATGAGGACGGGTAACCAAAATGTACAAATAAAAGTTGAAAGTTTTCTTTAACATTTTCATAAAAAGGGCAACAATACTGAGCTATTTAATTGCAGATTAACAGCAGCAGCGTTAGGGAAAATTATTTCCTTGTCAAGGTGACGAATTAGGCAGCTGCGTATTTCATTTGGAAGTCAGAAGGCCTCTCACACATTTGCTAAGGACTTGAGTTTGTTACGAACCGATGTCCAGGAATCTATTAAGGCTCTGTGGAGGGACAGCTATTTGGTCGTGCAGGTAGCTATAATTTTGTAGTTTGTAGACAGCAGTACCATTTCTCGATAGTGATTATTCTTCTTGAATTTTATTTTTAGTTTTTTCGAGATTGTATTATTGAGTGTAGTGCCAACGTCTGTGTCTGGGACTGGGATCTCTAAGATCCCTCGAACTTTACCTTTATCGTTGCAAATTTGAAATTGTTTTGCTGTTATACTTTGCTTTCTGTGTTGTGCGTAGAGCCGATAGGCCAACGCCTTCGATTAGCACCCTTAAGATCTCATCAAAACTTTACTTTCTTTACAGTCTAGCTTCTTCATTTTATTTCATTACGTTTGTAACTATACATTTATATTGCTATGGTACCATACCCGATACAATTCTGTGGTGATTGACACTAAGTCAATGATTTCTTAATATTCAAAACTATGAACTGAATTGATTATACTATTAATCATACAAAGTAATAATTGTAAAGATTAAATATTAGAGTGTGTTATGCAAAGATGTATACAGTCTGATAATTATTAAAAAACCAAATTTGATAGACGAGCACAGAATAGGTTAAATTTAATTACATACACGCAGTAATGTATAAAGGGTAGACACAGTTAGACTAATTGACTATTGAACTAATATAAATAAAGAAACATGATAATGAAGTTGCATTAGCACTAATCAGTTACAATATTCCACAGTAACGATGTGTAATAAAATTGAATTCGATTAATTGTAAGAACAGAGTTGACAATGTGAACCTACGGTAATAAGATACTTATGAAATCACATAAAATGCATAAGAGCATATAATAACAAGTGTATTAAGAAGAAGATTATTATGCAACGTCTGTGTCAGTGTACAAGTGATAGAAGATCAATTTGTTCAACTACATTATTGAAACTAATATTGTAAAATTGACAGTAAAATGGGTTTTAGATCAAGGTATGTAATTGTAAAATAAAAAGTAGTAACTAGGAAATGATGATTAATTAAAAATAACAAGTAGAAAAATATTTGTAAAAAAACAAATTCTTATTAAAAAATCGTTCTTGCCTCTATGTGTAGTATTTAATATGAAATTAAGACAGCATAGCGGTTTTTCTATTTATATGGCACAACAGGGGTCATAAGTTGAGTCTATAAAATGGAAAATCAGGAACTCTTCATTGTGTAAGCAGTTGTACCGTACTGTGAGAGTTTCCTGGGCATAAGACACCAGAGCAGGACGGATTGCACATAGCAGCGAACCAAAGTTAGAAGTCTGCATTTCTGCAATACTGCAAGTGGCGGTTGTATCCTGATCAGTTCGGAGGTAGCATCAAAAGCAGGTTGGGGCTCACTTCAGAAGTGGAATTGAGCGTTGACAGGTGCTAAAAATATGACAGGTTTGAATAAGTTATGTGAGAAGTAAAAAAGAAAGCTATTTAAAGTATTTACCTGTGGTGAAGCGCTGTACCTATTTGTTTTGCCTATATCAAAGATTTAAATATCATTTGACAAGAGTGGAGTATTTGTAGGTTATGTTTTTGGTGCAATTATCATACACTGGCCATAGACCTATTATAAATTGTAACCTGTATGTAACAACCTAACCCTGAGATGAGTCTGGAGCTAGCATTATAGAATATTCATTAATGATTGATAGTATAAAAGGGCGTATTGCCATACAATTATATTATTCATAATTGAAATAATGACAAAGGTGCATGTTCATTGCAATATGTTCCATGTGTATTGAGTGTTTATGAGTGGTCGTTCCCATCTGGGCATCGCATTAAAGATTCTTTGGTGCCTTTAGCAATTTTAATTTATTTCTTACTGTTTTTCGAAATCCAGCCGATTTTACTGTAACATTGGCTTAAAATGTGGGCGTAGTCTCTTTGTAATTTAGAAATTAATTATTAAATTTATTGAAGGTTTGGTACTAAATAAAATTACTAAAGAAGTGAGAACGTCTGTCTACAGACATTGGCTTAGCTCTCTAGTAGTGAACCTCATTATAAATAAGATCATGGAAGCAGTCAAGATCGTACCAACTGAATATCTTCTGAGGAACAAAAAGTATGTTCAGATAATCTGCTATGCAGACGACGTTGTTATTATTGTAGAATGAAACAATTTGGGAAAACTGTAACACAACAAGAAAATGTAAAAGAAGAATATATAGAATCTCTATTTAACCCATGCGGCAGATACGAGGAAAGATATAACGACAACAACAACAATGACAAAAAGATTTCGAATAAAAGCGGAAATTAAAACACAGAGCGATAACCTATAATTCGCCATATCATAGACCAATGAAAATGGAAGACACACTACGGTTACTGAAACAAGAAAAAGAGCGCAAACAAAATTATCAACGAGACGATCTAAAGTAGCTAGATACGAAATACCAATGTATAGAAGAATCCATAGATGACCCCAACAAACGATGGTCCGCTAGTTGGCCATCCATTTTCCTAGAACATAAAAACACTTAATAATAACTAGAAAAAGATAATATTCTTGAAAACCTTCATATTGGTATCTACCAAACCCATAAAAAGATAGTGAAATTTGTATTTAGAAGAGAACACTCGCGAATATTCTACATTTGGAACAAAGCAACTTTCAACGTAAAGCAAAAACTAAATAAAAATAGTTATTAAACATCTTCAACCCTATCAAAATAAAAGGTGAACCAACCTACAAACTATGTGAGGAGGCAGGTTCAAATTTTATGTAGAAATCAGATGTAAACAAAACTGCAAACGAATTATAGAAGGAAATTGAAAATAAAATAAAGTAAGTACTTGCAAACAACATCGACCAGAATAAAAGACTAGAACTAGAAACAACAATGAGAAGTGGATGAAGAAAAACTGGTTAAGGATAGCATTAACAAACATAATACGTAGGACAAAGTAAAAATGGATGAAAGAAAAATGTGAAGCTGTGGAAAAACCTTGTCTCTAAGGATAATACCTTCAATATGCATCGGAAGTTGAAAAAAGTAACGGGCATATACAAGAAGCGATCTCCTCATAATTTACCAGACCCTTATGGAAGATAGAAAAGTAATATACGAACCAAAAATCACAAATACATGGAAATCCTACACAGCCGAATTTCTCAAATACCAGATGAGGTAGATGAACAGCAAAACTGCGAGCAGGGCTCCGAAATCGTGAAATCAAAAGTCTTATGGCAGTAAAATTGCTAACACTAATAAATCATGGGGCTCAGACGAAATCCCAGTTGAACTACGTAAAATTATAGAAAAAGACAACATCCACCTATTAGTCAAACTATTCAATACCGTACACAATACTGGTCAAAACCCATGTGATTGGTTATTATCCACGTTAGTTACACTACTAAAGAAAAGCTCGAAGATGCACCGCTTTCAGGTTAACCAATCGGTTTGATGAGCCATAACCTTGAAGTATATAAATGTGAGCAAGATCTTGAGAACACTCAGTTTCGATTTAGACATTCCTTTGGAATCAGAGAATTATTGTTCTCCTTGCAAGTATTACTTCGAAAATGCCGAGATCAACTTAAAGACGTTTTTGATTACCTGGTCGACTATGAGAAAGCTTTTGATCAAGTTCAACATTTTCATCTCGTGAGCATTTTGAAAAGCACGGGAATTGTCAAGAAAGACATTGGGGTTATAAAAGACCTTTACTGGAAACAGGTGGCTAATGTTATAATTAGTGACAGGAAAACATACGAGATACCTATACAACATAGGGTAAGATAAGGATGCATCCTCTCTCTATTATTATTTAATATCTAGTCAGAGCAAACTTTAAAAAAAGTCTTGGAAAATCAACTGCACTGCATAAAGATAAATAAAGTGTTGCTTAATACTATTAGGTATGCGGATTACACGGTCGTCTTGAAGGCTTGCAACTTTTATTAAACAATATTAATGAAGCGAGTGAGGAAATGAGCCTCATAATAAATAAAAATATATGAAAGTTTATTACCTTTAGCCGTCAATCATATCTAGATGCTTCATTACAACTAAACGGGCAAATAATCGAATGAGACCATAGCTTCAAGTGCTTAGAAGGAACCCACCAACTGGATGCAGATCAAAAAATCTGTAAAAAGCTTTACCCAGAACTTCCCTCGTCGACATTGTGGCACTAAATAATTTTAAAAATCAAATTAAGTTGGGAGTACAATATCTTCACGTTTGTAATAAATTAAATACATTTTCAAATTTAAAGAAATGTATTCCGCTGGGGTTTGAACCCACCGCATCTGCAGCTCTGCAGAATGCTCGATCCTAACCGAATCTCCGCAGAGGATATAAGTACGGCGAAATTCCATCTGCGCTACCGCATCTCTTAAAGAACACGGTGTAATGGTTGAAATATTTTTACTTTTTTGTGACATTATCCTTTATCGGTCGAGTCTTATTTTTGGAAAATGTAAAGCCTGATCTATGTGAAAGTTACTACTTCCTTTTATTTCAAAATTAACACAAAAATAAATTTTATTTTTTTAAGGTGCTCACCCTGTATATATTTGTATGAAATTGTACCAGTTTGATGCGAGGTAGATATATAATATGTATGCAAAATATCGTCTTCCTTCGACAAATAGTTTTTGAGCTCTGCTGCCAAAAAACAGACAGACAGACTGACTGACGGAATTGAGAAAACCTCTTTTTCGTCATCTAAGGACCTTGAAAAGTGTAAAAGGCAAAATGGAAGATCGAAGAGGTGCCGGAGGAAAACAATCTTCGTAGCTGATGAATATTAGTTAATCAGAGGAAACCGAACGATGCAAATAATATAACCTGCAAAAGCATAGGATCAGAGAGGTTAATCAATAGGCATATACGCTGTAGATGCAACCTTATATACACTTTGTATAGACCAACTGCGCTTGCAGTGCTAAGCAAGAACCAACGGAGAAGAAACTTCGATTCTATAAGATAACGTCACTTAAAGATTTATCAAGGACAACCCCAATATATAAACAGCACAATCTACAGAAGCTCCTGATCAGACACACAAAGCACGTCAACATACTGTAGTAAACTATAAGTCATATGTCGTATCTTTAAAAATGGCGGTTTTTAATTATTGTTATTAGTAAAACTTTGATTACCTATAATAACTTTTGACTACCATACCAACACTAACTTTGTGTGGTTTCCTTTGTGCATCTGCATGTGGCGTTTTCATTGTGTTGGCGAACTGTACTGTGTGATCATTTTCAATTCGTGACACAAGATATAAATATAACTATCCTTGATAATGACATTTGCAAATCGACTGCAATTTTTGAGCTGTCAAAGTTAATTTGCGTTTCTTCTGCGGTATTACCTACTAATTTGCAGACATAGTTTACTAAATAAGATGAAAATGTAAACACAAATATCTCTCTTATTTTCTAGTGCTGAACTGGCTGTATTTTGACATTTTTCAAGAGAGTGGTGTAGCGTTGATTTGGAATTTGCCTAAATTTGCCATGCTTTAAATCTGTTTTACTATAGTACTACTTATAAGTAGCCCCTCTTCAATGGAACTATTTTCGTTCACTATGCAAATCAACTTACACAACTCAGAATTAACCGTCAACTTTCAAATGTAATTTTTAAGAAGAACCATACCTACGTAGGTCCTATGTACCGGATTGAAAACGATCACCCCATATATATTCTAACATTTTTACTTTTCACACTTACCCGTCTCTTTTCTTATTTGCTTTAGACATAATAACGTTATACCTCAACATTTAAAGACGAGATAAGAACGCGGGCTGATATATTTAAAATGCTCCAATATAAACATTAATTTTCATCAGCACCGATCGGACATACTTCGTCCGCGATCAGAAATAGTTTCGTATGCCGTCATAGCGTCAGTTATAACGCCACGATAAGCATGAGCATTTATTTAGCAGTTCTGGTCTAGCGCGCAAAGCGTCTGCCTACAAAGCAGTTCCTTCTGGAAGCGGAGTTCAAACCCCACCGACTGCATTGTTTCTTTTCAAATGTTTGTAATTCGCATTGCAAGTATATTTTTTTAATATATTTTGTACATATTTTTGTATGCCACTTTCTTTATCAAATACGTTAAAACATGTTTTTCTGTAACTTTTTTATTTATAATTGAATTTTAAAAAGGCAGAAATTATTTTAGTTAGACTAAGGTCACCTATGTAGTAGGTTCTAAAGCTAGTTACTGTGTGTTTATGCGAATTGGCGAATTACAACATTACACAATTACACTATTTCTATAGATCGAGGGTTGATAATCTTCTTCATACCATCAAATTAATATAAAAGAAAAGAAACCACCGTAAGATAAAAGAATTTAGAGTAGAGATTGAAAATCGCAGCGTTGAATCAGTGGCATACAAACGGAAATTGGAATTTCGTTATTTTTAAGATATGTCCAATCCGCCTTCCATTCATTTTCCGCCAATTTCGATCATATTTTTTTCTAATATTCGCAGTTGTTAAAATTTGATTTGAAAGATTCCATGTTGTAAGAACCTATTATCAATTTCTCACAGTTTACCGATTATGTAGAAAAGAAAATATATTTAGCTGTATCTGAAGCTCAATAGTTTTTAGAAACTTGACAGCCACATCGTTATGGTTGCAAAGCAGAAGTTAAAAATTTCAGAAGCATGTTTTCAGCATAAGTCTATTGCATTTTATGTGAAATAAAATATGCAATATTTATAGTATATGCATATATCGAGACCAGTATCTAATATGTTCGCTTTATTACATCACTTTCTGATTAATCAAAACGCGCTTTTTCAATATACGGAAACTCAATGTAACAGCACACTCTTTGAAGAGTAGAGTCAGGAAAAAGAAACAACAGAAAGGTAATAAACGAGATATGATCAAAGAGCCAAAAAACCAATAGAACTAAACCTAAGTCTAATAAATTAGTGAAAATGTTCGGCTACAGGAAACCTGAAACACAAAGTGCCAACCATCAGAAATATTATGTAAGATATAAAAGACAATAAACGAATGGTGTTCCAGGAATCTTTTCCCTGTCATCATGTGCTTATGAAGCAATCACAGAAATGATCTAAATGTTTGCATCTATTTCTCCTTGTTAGTAGAAGAGAACATTCTAGATCATTTTCATGTTTGCTTCATACGCACATGACGTCATGATAAAGATCAATGAGCCAAACTGGTTGTTGGACGTTGACCTTTCGAGATAGAACAAAAAGCAGAAAAGGAAAAAATATTTAGGTACTATATATTTCTGGTCGCTCAATTTACAACATATTAAAATATTATTTTATACTTGTAATCTATAGATTTTAATAACTAATTTCCTTATTATATAAATGTCAGCTGCTATTAATACTTCTCCTAATTCCGGTAAATTTCTAAAAAAATTCAAAATGACTACCAAAAAGCCTCATTTAAAAAATAACTATCTATGTCGCTATATTAAAAAGGTAGTAAAAACCTCAGCGTTCCTTCTAGAATGACACGGTCCAATCCCGAAATTTGTTAATTAAATAATGTCTATAGCCGTTAAATCACCTATGTACATTAAGTTTAAAAGCTATAAAGGTCATGAAGGTCTAGATGATTTGGTACTTGACTATATCACCAAAGCGAGAGAAGTAGATTCTTGGCATCTTGTCAAGACAGCTTGATATATTTCTTCCCTACGATGCACCCTAATTATGAAGTGGAGTGTGGGAACACATCATCTGTTGCAATGTGGAAGCTTAGTGCTAGCCACTGTTTAATCAAATGACTGTAATTAATTCTACTACCAAAATAAATTTGTGTTTTAAGGCTATTTATGATTTGCAACATAACCTACCATATATTAAAAACGTCAGTATTAATATTTTAGCAACTTACAACAGTAGAACGAAGGTTTATTAGATAAACCGATACAATTCTGTTCTGTTTTAAATTTCCCTGTAAGACTCGTGGTGTTTGCTTTTGTTGTGGCGTTTGAATTTACTATAGTACTGCATAGACAATTTCTAGTTTATTCGTTCAATCTTTCTAGTAGGAAAATTTTTCTTCGCTGTATTTTACTTTTGTCTAGTATCATACATTTCCAGGCACTGGCGCAAGACTTTTCACTCGCCCTGTATAAACTATTACAATGAAAAGAAAACAAACGAAAATAAAGCCCGAAAAACATCTTTCTTCCAATGGAACTTATTTTGATCGACAAGATCGTCCTAAACTATTAGTAATTTTGCCAGAATAGACAGGATTTCGTAAATATCGTGATTTTTCTCCATAAAAGTTCGGCGAATTAGCAAAAAAACCCAAAACTTTGGCCGATTAGAGTTTTAATAGCCGCAACTTTTGTTTCTTGTTTACCAGACCATCCCCATTCAATCCAAACAACCGTAGAAGCGTCACGTCTGCTGATACTTTACCCAACCGTTTTTAATTTGTTATTTTCCAGGAACTATTCCTATTATGTAAATTGCCTTTCTTTGAATGTCCAATTTAGATAACGACTACAATAATTGTAGGGGCAGCAACTGATAAACTTGCTTAACATGTAGTAGTATTTAACTTAGTATTATGCAACGATAGGAATGTATACTCTAACTATTCTAATATTTACCTGGTTGTGTTTTATCAATTAAATGAGAGATACTTACACACTTTTATATACAATTCATCACTGATTACTAACAGAGCCGTTTGTTTTAGATAGTCTTGAAATTCTATATGATAGCAGGTATCACATTATCCCATTTGATTCAACATGTATGTATCAAAATTATCTTCTAAATTGTGTTATAGCAACATAAACACATGCTTGCTTGAACTAATGGTTTTCTAAAAGAGACACTGCAATTTCGGGGTATCCAATTATTTTAGCTAATCATCATCATCGTTTCCCCGGCTTTGTTACGTGTTGGCGTTCTGAATTTGTGATAAGACAGAATAAATAATTTTACAACAGTCGCCCAAGAGACCTACATTAAATGCAACGATTTTTCATTATCTGTTGCTGCCTGAACTAACTGCTCATGGAGTCCATTTGTTTGGGGATGACACATACGTTACACACGACCAGTTGATTCCCATAGTTGTTTTTGTATCAGACTGCTTTTGAGTTGGCACCCGTGCATGGCAGCTGACAGGACCAAATCAGCTGGGACAACTGTATTCCCGAGAAAGCAAATTTTTCTTTTCAATACCTTTGGAGAGACAGTTTTCAAGCACTAATTTTTGCTGATTTAGTACCTACGCGAAAGCTTGCAGAATTCCCACAACGTTTTGCGGAAAATTTCACGCTGTTCCAGCGACGCTGAAAAATGCCACAATTCAGTGCTGTGTAAAATAATAATGATGACGTTTCATTTCCTCTAAATGACAGCGATAAAGCATTGTTTGGGATGGGAATAAAGCTTATTTTGTCTGTCGGCGACTCAAAGGTCGACGTACTTGCTATGCAATCTATTAATTTTAATCTATTTTAATAGTAACAGAATGGTTGCTTGTTTTATTTGGTGCAAATTTTAAATTAATAAACCCAGCTTTCTCATCGGAATGTTAACTAGAATTATCTTTATAATCAGGCTTTCAAAATTAAGGTCTAAGTAAATTCCAGCTTATAATTAATGCAACCACATGAAAGTAATTGTGGCTAGCAGAATTATGTATAGAAACTAAACCCGATAACACAAGTTTCAGAGAAACGACAGCTCACCCAAAATAAATAAATAATCCCGTCCACGAAATAATAGGGATGATAAAATTAAGCCCTTAAGCGCTCGGAACCAAATCTGAAGGTACATAGCGGATTCATCCCGATAATAAAGAATGATAAATCGCAAAGGGACGTCGACGACAAAAAGGAATTTCTGGGTTTTGAAAGAATACCAGAGCAAATTGATTTGTTATCCTACAGCAAAATGCCTCTACCATTAAATCTTCATACACAACATCGTGTCATCAATAGCAGGAAAATTGATCTTTTGTATGGCACATGGAAACAACCGCTTTCTTTCGTGCACCCCAATTTGCTATGCAAAGAGGGCCGTTTTTATTCATTAATGAGAAGAATTCTAGGCTGGGCGCGAACCAGTCGATCCTAATTAATTTATTCCTTTCGTCTAGGACGTCTTTGACCTCCAGCTTTTCTTTCCTGACCGGAAAATTATTTATTGTAACCCCTTTAACTGACGGTTCGACCCTTGAGGAGGATCGCGGCAGGTCATGCAAAGCACATGTAACACAAAAAGCTGGCAAGGAAACGCACAGGAATTTCGCACGAAAAAGGCACATTACAGTCAGTTTACCTTCGAAAAATCTTGTATCAGTCATCAGAAAACAAGAAAAAATCAATGAAGATAAGACAGCAATCTTAGCACACGCACAGAACACACAGTTTTTGAGGGTGACAGTCAGATTTGAAGCACAGATCGTTTAAACAATAGAATAATAACAAGTACAGCAATAAGAAATTAAGAGAGTACGACTAGGAAAGTAGGCTGTGGCCGATCCGAGGGTGAGGGCGCCAAACTGACAGTAAATAGAAGGGGTGGCAACATCCCCAAATCCGACGAATGCGCGTGCGAACCCCGAAAAAGTCGATAGGGCGGCATTTTCGAATTTATACTACAGCTGACCGCCACCCTCGCTCCGTAATTATAATAATCAGGGGCGGATTTAATTGGAAATTAACCTACTAACAAGTAGGGCGGCATTCAGAGTCGCGATTTGTTAATAACAGATATAGTTAGTAATGAATTGTTAATAATTTAAATAACAAATAAAAATTTTGTGCTAATTGAAACCAGTGAGGCCTGCGCAAAATATTTTTAAATCAAAAATACAGCGTGTAGTTCCCATTTCTTACTAGTAACAATTTTAATTAATAATAAATGTCAGTATACATTAATAATCTCAGTTTACCTTAAATTAAGGAAATTGCTTGGAAAAATCGATAACTCAGTGTACATGCCATATTTCATAGTTATTTTCATACGGTAGCGCTTCGATTTGAATAAATTTAAAGTTACTTATATATTTCCTAAATTAACTTTTATAATTCCAACATTTGCATGAAATAATTTAAAACTATCAATTACATACGAAATCGATGGTAATTAATAGCCTCCTTTTAACAGAAAAAAATAAATTTAACCCATTTTTACTTCCTTTTACGATAAAGGAAGTATTGGATTTACCCCAAAAATTTGAAATTGAATTTTCAACAGATCTTCACGTTTTAGAGTCCCCTGATCAAAAAAAAAATTTTTTTTTTATTGGTCTGTCTGTGTGTCTGTCTGTCTGTGCGGCTGTCTGTGTGTCTGTCTGTGAACAGAATATCTCAAAAATGAAAATAGGTATGGTGTTGAAACTTCATATATAAGTTTTGTGTACTATGTAGATGATACAGCAAGCTTTTGAAGAAAAAAAAAACTCGAGTTTCGCCCCTGACGTGGTTCACACGTTGAGTTACCGTGCTCTTCTGTCCCTTCCCTTGCAAAGAGTTTCGCCTCTGGCGTGATTAACACGTTGCTCTTTTGCTTTTTTCCTTCTGATGAAGCCCCTTACGAAAGTGGGCGAAACGTTGAGTTCTTCGATCTCAATCATGACACGGTCCAATCCCGGAAGTCGTTTGTTACTTAATGACAATGGCCGTGAAAGCCTCAAAAATCAACATTACAAGAAATTCATGAACCTGAACACATGTACTGATCATAATAATATTTGAACATGCATGCCTTCTTCATGCAAATATTTTTGAACACGTCTTATAATTTTTTCAACAACATCTTGTAATAATTGAGGTGAGTTATTAATTTTTTCTTATTTTCCTTCAATTGTAAGTTTCAATTTTTTTAAATTAGCAACCGCAGTTTAAAAAAACAGGGCTATAGTAAAAGTCCAAAACGATCGATTACAAGAGCGAGACGGCCAAAGCAGTATTTTTGCTAATGACCCTGCCATCAAAATGTTCTCTTAAAAAATTAATTATATCTGCAGCTGTGTGCCAACTATTGTAACCTACCTTAGAAGGCTCATCTCCGACTGGATCAATCCTTGGCTGCGATATGGGTATAAGTGTGGGATTTTAGTTTACTTCAATTTCGCATAAAGGTTGCAGTTCATTAAACAAGAACTATTGGGCACCAACAATTTTATTTTAAATTGTGAATTTCTTTCCTTGCTATAGATATTTACATTGATCTTATAATTCAAGGGAGTTTAACATGATAAATGGTTAATTCATATGGCATTTTCTACATTTCACTTTATATAGAAATATTGAATTAAAGTTACTATTATTTTGATTTAATCGATTAATCAACTTATAGTTTTGTAAATGGTTTACTATATTTTACTAACATTCAACCACTTTCAGGTAAGATAAATCTCTTTATACCCTCTTAACCTATTTACAGTTTTAATTAATGTGTTTAATGGGTTTCACGTTTAACTCAATTCACATTTCCAAAGTATAAGAAATGCCTATTATTTGATAGGGTCTGCTTTATAACATTAAACCCCTATAAATTGACGTTTATAAAATTATAACCTGGTTTGTTTCAACTGGCTACTAGATTAGATCAGATTAGATTTAGATTCCACGACTGCCTTTTGCTGGCATGCGCACGTCAGCCCTTTGGGCTTTTTGTACTGTCGGGAGTTTTCAAGTTAGCAGGCCGACATCCGTATCTTTTACTAGACTTGCAATGTCCCCTACTAGCTTGCGGTTGTCAATAGAGTTAAGGCTCCAATCGAGTTGGTGTCTTTTACGCTCTAATGCTGGGCATTCAAAGAGGATATAGCCTGTTTCTTCATCCTCTTAGCATAGTGTGCAAACAGGTTAATCTCTATAGATATTGATCCTGTGCATAAATTCTCTGAATGCTCCAGTGTCTGTTAGTAGACTGACTACTGGCTTGATTCGAGTTCTGTTCAGTCTCAACAGGGTTTTGGTGGTTTGTGGATTCGGAGTTTTTAGCAATCTTTTGCAGTGTGTTGCTTGATTGTAGTTTCTCCACCTTAGTTGGTGTGCGGTATTAACCCATTCATTAATGGCTGAGCGGGCTTGGTTTTTCTGAATGCTTAGACCAGGTTCTGGACCGGTAATTGCATTACGGGGGATCCAGCATAATTTTACTGTATTTCCCTGGTTTAAGGTTTGAAGTTTGAATTTGCATTCCTTGGCCAGTCTCGATGAAGTACTGAAAGCGTTTAGCGCTTTCAGTGCTGCCTGACTGTCTGAGAGAATGTGTATGTCTCGATTGAGCAACTTCTTTTCTATGCTGATGTTTGCGCATACGTTAATAGCTTGTACTTCAGCCTGCAAGATGTTACAAAACTTTCCTAGACTGACTTTTTCGTTGGTTCTAGGATTGGTACTGTACACACCGGAGCCTGTACCCCCTTCAAACTTAGATCCATCAGTGTAAAATCAGCATTTGAGTCTAAAACTACTTTATTGGGAGATCTGAACTTTAGGTGTTCTATCTTATCTTGTAGTTTTTGTTTATATAGGTCCCAGTCTGTCTTTCTTGCGTTGTAGTAAACTCTTTGGCTTACTTCCCGTTGAGAGAGTTTAAAGGTAATATAATTGTGGTCAGAGAGTGATGGTTCGTCTGAAACTTGCCATTTATTCACTGATTGACTAATTCTCATAGTGGTTATGGTAATATTTATAACTTCATGTCTATTAGAGTTATAAAAGGTTGGACTACTACTAGATTGTTAATTAAGATAAATTCTAAAAGTGACTCACCTCTTATGTTGCAGTTGGTGCTGCCCCAAATGGTGTGGTGAGAATTTGCGTCGCAGCTTACGATGAGGTCTAGATCGTCTTGGGAGGCAGATGATACTAGGTTCTATAGTTCCTCGCTAGGTGGTGGGTCCCTGGAATCGGATGGAAGGTAGACGGAGCTTATAATGGCTTGGTCACAACCTTCATCGTTATTCCATTTTATTTTAATTGTGGTTATGTCTCTAGAACAGAATTCCATTAGTGGTAAACTGTCTAGATTATTTCTTATAAGTATGCATGTTAGGACTTGCATAATTATAAATAAGCTTACCTTTAGCACCCCCTAATCCACGGACTTGTCCTTTAACTATCCATGTTTCTTGGATCAGTGCTAAATCGATGTCATCTGCTAGCAGCTTTCTGCTTAGATTTGCAGTGGCTGCTTTGCAGTGCTGGAGGTTAATTTTCACTACTTCCAGGTGCTTCTTTCCTATCCTTGGAGCGGATAAGGAAAGTGACCTTGTTGAGGTCTAGGTGCGCTACACAGTTGATGGATGTTAGTGCTTGTTTTGCCCTGTCATCTATCATTGCTGCAAACGTTCTACCGCCGTTTTCTAGTGGAGTGACGTTGAGTATTCTCCAGGTATCGGTCTGGAGGTCTGCCTTCCGTTTGTTCTGTTTTCCGATCAAACGGAGAATAACCTCGGATTTCTGTTTGTCGTAACACTTGGGGACGTTGAACACTACCCGGACGGAATTAATAACTTTTGCCCGCTCTTTTACCTCCAGCTTGGCATTGGTCCACGGGTGCAGCTTAGGTACTTGCTCACTTAACCAGTTTTTTGTGAGTTCGTCCTTGCACGCAACCACATACGTACCAGCTTCGAGATAGTGGCTGGTAAAGAGAGATGTGTTCTCTTCTTCTTCCATCTGGAAGATGATATTTATCAGACTGTCTCTGACTAGTTCACCTTGTTCCTTTGTCAGTTTGACGTCTGGATATGCATCAGGGTAGATGGCCATCTTCACCGTAGTGTCCTTTCGATGATTCTTATTTTGACGAAATACTTTTCGATCAATAATTGTATTCGATTAATTATGTTTGGATGAATTGTTTTCGATTAATTTACCTAGACCCAACTTAGATCTTTATGTTGACTACAGTTCATTTATTAATTATCTTTATCCACTTCTACCTTTCAGTGTCGAGGACCATTCATACCGCGCCATTTAAAATATGACTGTTAAGGACTTTATAAACTTTTGCCGCCTCTTTTGCATTCTGAATTCATACTGTGCGCAGTAGACTGTCGAGCGGGCTTTGCCTCGCCGTTCACTTACGTTCCATCTGTCAACGTGGCAGCATGCGAACCGGTCCGCTCTCCGAAAGCTAATTCTTTGTAAATGTTCAAATATTTGTGTTCAATGTGTTGTTTATTGCTAATAAAGTAACATATTTCCTGCTTTCAACGTGTGTATAATTCAGTGAAACCTACAATTCATACAGTCCACTAAAATATCGAATCGAGCCTGCAACCATAAATTTCCATATAAAGGAAAAGTGGGAAGCTCCCCCAACATGGTCCTACAGAGCCAGGATTAAACCACATTAGGTCATTGCGAGTCCAATCAACAGCGACAGCATTCGACAACATTGGTCATTGGCAAGTACAAAAGCATATTCAGTTGTATTGCATTCCATGTAATCAACCGCAAGGAAGCAGCGTTCCATATTCGCCGCAACGCGTGGAACGAAGAGGGCACATGCGGTGCCCGTAAGAGAGGAAGCGAGAGGGCTGAGCAACGCCAGCGTTTCCCGCCCATTCGCGTGCAGCTGCAAGCCGGCAGTCTGCGGCGTTTCGTTCAGACCACAGTAACGAAAAGGAGGCACGCACCAATATCAATGTAAGCCTAAGTTCCCTTTTTTGTGATTTCCTATGCATGAATATTTGGTTTTCTATCATCTGTGTTTGCACATGTGCATAATTTCAGCTGCGTATTATTGCGTAAACAAATGGTTTATGAGTCATATAAACATTTTAATTGCGTGAAATGCCAAGCTATTACGTTTGTTAGCGATATCCCCTGCATTTTCAAATTGCAGAGCCGTTTGCGTTGTTAAAACAGTCTCGCGTTCGTGGCGCAATTTGGTCTTGCGTAGTACACGGCCATCCGCGTCGTGATTCATTCCGAGTACCGGAGGCGTACCAAATTCGCGCCAGAGGCGTGCGAAAGGGTTTCATCATTAAAGAATATTTCAGATTCTGCAAGTAGTAAGGCTACCACGCGTAGCATCTTGCCTGAAATATCACAGATAGTTGACCCGTTGGGTCCGCGTACCAGAAGCGTACAAAATTCACGCCAGTGGCGTACGAAAAGTTAGTTTCATCCTTAAGTTGTTTTCATTTCAACAATTATGAATTCGCTTGTTAGGGCACGTGGCTCTATCAAAGGCAAGCTTACGAGTTTCGCAAATTACGTGCAATCTTTGCAAATAGTTCACGATGAAGATCAATGTTTATCTAGCGCTCAGATTGTTCAATTGCAAGAAAGATTGAATGCTATAGCCGCCGTGTTATCAGAATATTATGCAGTTCATGAACAAATTTTAGAAGCCAGTGAGGATGCAGAACGGGAAATGCAACAGCGAGTCGAATTTGAGGACTCTTATTTTTTCGCAATATCACAAGCTAAATGTTTGATTAATGAATACAACAAACAGTCTGATGTTGCACCAGATCGTTCTGGATCTCCTAATGGTAGCGTAAGATCAACGCATTCAAATTGCAGTTCACATTGCAATAATCAAGCTGTACGCCTTCCTGCCATTTCGATTCCCAAATATTCAGGGAACGTGGCAGAATGGTTAGAATTTCGTGAGATATTTAGTAGCTTAATTCATGAGAATCAAACGCTGACTAATATTCAGAAGCTGCATTACCTAAAGGCTAGTTTACAGGGTGATGCAAGCCAAATTATAAAAAGTTTAGAGTTTACTGCGGGTAATTATACTCTAGCTTGGGAGGCATTGTGCAATCGATACAATGATCCAAAAATTCTGGTTCATAACCATCTCAAGGCTATTTTTGAACTTGAATCTTGCAGTAAGGAATCTACAACTAAATTACGTACGATTAGCGATATGTTATTCAAACATTTTGCAGCAATCAAATCATTAGCTACCGAAAGCGAGCTTCTCGATTTTGTTATAATTTATGTAGTTTCTAAAAAACTGGACCCCACTACATTTCGTGAATGGGAGGTCCTTAGAAACCGGTCAAGTTCTGACCTGCCTAATCTTGATGAGTTCAAGGAATTCTTACAAAATACAGCAAATCTTCTAGAAACTCTAGGGGTAAAAGATAGCAAGCTTGTACCCGAAAGGTCTTCCAAGGTACATTCTAAATCATTTGTGTCGGGTACCCCTTCGTGTCCACTTTGTAAAGGATCTCATTCCTTGTACAAATGCGATAAGTTTGTCAAGCTGTCTGTTCTTGACAGAAAGTCAAAGGCAAAAGAGCTCCGCGTATGCTTTAATTGCCTAACTCAGGGTCACCTATCGAGCCTCTGTAGCTCCAAACATACGTGTAGAAAGTGCAAATCAAGGCACAACACACTTCTTCATGAGGATAAACCTCAAAATGCTTCTTCTAGTCAACCAGGATCTGCGATGTCGGCAGAAACCCCTGTTGAACTAAATCAATCGATTTCTGCATTCTGTTCGAATGCTTTGCAGGTACTCTTACCTACGGCTACCGCTAAACTCATCGCTGATGATGGTACGCCTCACGTTGTGCGAATCCTGTTGGATTCCGGTTCCCAATCGAACTTTATACGTTCAGATTTGTGTAAAAGGTTGAAGCTTCCAATTCGCGAAGTCAACGTTACTGTTTCTGGCTTAAGTAAAGCCACTTCTCAAATCAAGGCTAGGTGTGATATCAAGCTGCAAGCCCCTCACACTTCATACGGCATTGGTCTATCCTGTCTTGTTCTCGATGAGATTACAGGTACAACCCCAAGTTTTCGCGTCCAGCGAAACAGTTTCAAGGTTCCTGATAACATCAAGTTATCAGATCTGTCCTACGACCAACCGGGCACCATCGACATTCTGATTGGTTCGCCCATTTTCTGGCAGCTCCTTTGTATTGGACAAATTGGTCTAGGCCCAAATCTTCCCATCCTCCAAAAGACTCGTTTTGGTTGGATTGTTTCTGGCCCTACAGGCCCTCCTTCTGCGTACCCTGTACAGTGCAATCTTGGCACGATCGAGGATGCTTCTGACCCCATTGCTAGGTTTTGGCAACTCGAACATTACCCAGAGGAAAAGGTTCGCACAAATGAAGAGAACGCCTGTGAGGCACATTTCGTGCAAAATACGCAACGAGAAGCGAATGGTCGATTCGTTGTCTCTATCCCTCTCAAGAAACCTGTAGAGGTATTGGGTGATTCATTGCAAATCTCTCAGAAAAGATTCTTATCAGTAGAGAATATTTCAGATTCTACAAGTGGTAAGGCTACCAATCGTAGCAGCTTGTCTGAAATATCCCATATTTCAAATTCTACAAGTAGTAAGGCTACCAAGCGTAGCATCTTGTCTGAAATATCGCAGATATTCGACCCGTTGGGTCTTCTAAGCCCATGCACCATGGGTGCCAAGGTTCTTTTGCAACAGCTTTGGATGGAAAAGCTGGATTGGGATGAACCCGTTCCTAAAGCCATACAAGAAAATGGTTAACCTATCGCAGTGAGCTTCTCATGCTCAATGACTTAGCAATTCCTCGTCACGTCCTCTGTCGGAGCGTGGTCGAGATAGAGCTCCATGGTTTCTGCGACGCCTCTAACAATAGTTACTGTGCGTCGATATACCTACGTTCCAAGAATCAGGAAGGGGAAGTACAGGTTCACCTTCTCTGTTCCAAGGCCAAGGTAGCCCCTTTAAAGCCCTTGACAATCCCGAAGCTCGAGCTCTGCGGAGCTGTTCTTCTAAGCAAACTTTCCATGCAAGTCATAAAGGCACTTGATTTGCCCATATCTAGAATCGGTCTGTGGACAGATTCCACAATAGTGCTAGGATGGTTGAAAACCAGTCCAAATCTTCTTAAGACCTTTGTGTGCAACAGAGTTGCTGATGTTCAGCAACTCACCTCTGATGCCACTTGGCGGCATGTTCCCACAACGTCTAATCCTGCTGATCTTCTCACTAGGAGAATCACCCCTTTAGGTTTGAAAGAATTGAGCCTTTGGTGGCATGGTCCCACCTGGCTAAGCGAAGGTGAGGCCTCTTGGCCTACTTCCAAACATGTTCGTGCTGAGCTTCCAGAATTCAAAAAAGAAGTTCAGAGTCTTCCTGTAACCTCTGTTGAACCATTTCCGTTCAATCAGTATTCAAGCTTTGCTCGCTTACAACGAGTTATAGCTTATTGCTTTCGTTTTCATAACAATGCGCGAGCCCCTAAGGCTGATCGTCTTTCTGGTCCCCTCTCTACAGATGAACTGCAAGCATCTATTGTAAGGCTTGCCAGGTTCTCCCAACGCGAGTCATTTCCTGACGAACTTAAACTGTTGTCACAGAGCAAGCCTGTGAAACAATCTTCTGCTTTGATATCCCTGAATCCCTTTCTGGATTCCGAGGGACTGCTAAGAGTTGGTGGTAGGCTCCACAACTCTCAATTACCCTTTGACAAGAAGTTTCCTCTAGTGATTTCTGGCAAACATCCATTCGCCAAACTCCTAGTATCGCATGAGCATCTTCGGCTTCTCTATGCCGGACCTCAAATGCTGTTAGCTAATCTCAGAGAACGATATTGGATCACCTCTGGCAGAAATATCGTCAAGCAAGTGGTTCATCAATGCTTACGGTGTTTTAGATTCTCTCCTAAGTTAACTGAACCCATAATGGGAGACCTGCCAGCCTCTCGTACTCAATCATCGCCCCCATTTCATACGACTGGTATTGATTATGGTGGACCTTTCATGATAAAGGATCGCAAGGGACGTGGTTCTAAACTAGTAAAGTCCTACCTTTGTCTATTCGTTTGTTTCATCACAAAGGCAGTGCACCTTGAATTGGTCGCTGATCTTTCTACTGAAACCTTCTTAATGGTTTTTCGCCGGTTTGTGGCTCGACGAGGCAAACCGCTCCATGTCTACTCAGACAACGGCACTAACTTTGTAGGCGCTAATTCCGAATTAATCGAATTAGGCAATTTTCTTGCGGAACAAGGCCTTTCTATTTCCGAATCAGTCGCGAGCGACGGAGTAGCTTGGCATTTTATACCCGCGCACAGTCCCCACTTTGGCGGATTGTGGGAGGCCGGAATTAAGTCCTCCAAACATCACATACGGCGCGTTATAGGTAACGCTAGTCTAAATTACTATGAATTTTGCACTTTGCTAGCACAGGTGGAAGCGACCTTAAACTCCCGACCCCTGTCTCCTTTGTCCGCTGATCCAAACGACCTTCAGCCTTTGACTCCTGCTCATTTCCTGATTGGTCGTCCGTTGGTGTCACTGCCTGATCCCAACGTTACTGAGATAGCCGAGTCTCGGCTGTCTAAATACCAGAGAATACAACAACTACACCAGAATGTGTGGAAAAGATGGAGCAAGGAGTACATCTCGGAACTCCAACAGCGCACCAAATGGCGCACGCATCTTTCGGACCTCCAGCCTGGTTCCATGGTCCTCATCAAGGATGACAATCTACCCCCTCTGAAGTGGAGGTTAAGCCGGGTCACCGAGCTGCACCCTGGCCTTGACGGCGTTACGCGTGTGGCGTCAGTGAACACTGTGTCAGGGATCGTGAAGCGAAATTGTGCCCGCTACCTAGTGTTGTGAACTAGTGCGTTAGCGTTCAGCGCAGTTTTCGTAAAGCCTTTTGGCTCCCCATTGTTCGGGTTTTCTTGTACTAGATTAAGATCCATGTACTATTATGCTTTGTATATATGTGTGTTCATGTTACATGTTTTACTCTAGCTTTTACATGTCAACTCTGTACTGTTTTATTTGAAAGGTTACCCTTTCCAAGGCGGGCGGTATGTTAAGGACTTTATAAACTTTTGCCGCCTCTTTTGCATTCTGAATTCATACTGTGCGCAGTAGACTGTCGAGCGGGCTTTGCCTCGCCGTTCACTTACGTTCCATCTGTCAACGTGGCAGCATGCGAACCGGTCCGCACTCCGAAAGCTAATTCTTTGTAAATGTTCAAATATTTGTGTTCAATGTGTTGTTTATTGCTAATAAAGTAACATATTTCCTGCTTTCAACGTGTGTATAATTCAGTGAAACCTACAATTCATACAGTCCACTAAAATATCGAATCGAGCCTGCAACCATAAATTTCCATATAAAGGAAAAGTGGGAAGCTCCCCCAACAATGACAGTAACACCATTCTTTAAAAAAACACCCTATTATTATCCAGTACTATTATAATATTCCACCCTTGTGCTCATTAAGGGTACAAAGATAATTACTAATTAACTTTCTGGTAGCTAGTCGAGTCGGAGACAGGGTCAAGATTTCCCAGATATACATAAGAAGCGTAGCAAACCAAACACAGGATAGCTTTAAACAATTTAATATTGGTACTCAGAACTATTTACAAACGTAATCATAATTGTATAATTGTAAATGAACATGTATTTGGAAAATAAAAATAATCTACGGTCTTCCGTCGCTCCTTGTCCCTTTGTCGCTGCAACCCGTCGTACAGCCGTGTGAACGGTGGTTTCTGGATAGCCCCCTCAGGAATTCTTGCGGGGACGCCTCTGGTAACTTCGGGACCGGCTTTAAGACAGGTCCGCGTTCTTCACTTGGCCCTCAGCGACAGAGTTTCTGGCACATGTTGCTGTAATGACAGGTTAATTAACTAGATATCACATTCTCGCTTACGTGTCGGCGGTTTCTTAAGGGATTGGCCCTTAATCGGAGAATTCGTGGCGTGATGTTTTAGTGTAAAGTGCGGAGCCACGAAGATTCGCTGGAGAGATTCACCTGGTGAATGTCCTTGTTCGAGCTGTTGGTGTGTAGGAGTTGACCTCGGGCTTCTCTAGTAAGTAGAATTCTGTAGGCTAATATAAACATTAACCAACTCTTTCGAGGGGAGCAATTTAGTAATTATACGGGCTTTTGAACTAGATATTACGAGACGCTATTGTCATATGTTAATTGCATGAACTTTGGTGAACTAATTATTTGCAAGACGATATTTAGGTTGCTTGCTAAGCAAGTTATTTACATAGACGGGCTCAGCGGTCTCTAAGTTGAGTCGTCGCCGGCCGACACGTCTTAATGATTTGTAAATTAACTTATTAACAAAATAGGGGTTTCTTTATTTACTTGATATAGACGGGCCTAGCGGTCTCTTAATAGAGTCGTCGCCGGCAAACACGTCTTAATGATTTAGCGAATTAACTTATTAACAACCAGGGGTTTCTTTAATTAATGGATCTCGGGGATACAAGTTAAGATAAGGGCAGAACGGCGGAGCGGCTCTCAGGCGAACTTCGTCCCGTACCAATTCTACAGGATATGGGACAGGTTTCAGGTTGCAATCGTGAAGGCGGCCTTCTCGTTGAAGAAGTCTTCGCCTATCGCCGACTACGGATCAGGTCAGGAAAATGAATCTAAGGTTTTTAAATAACTAGCCAGGACGGAACGGGATCGGGGTCTAGGAGAGGAATGGATGCTGGTGAAGGTGTCGGTGGACAAGTGGATGAATGCTTTTAGGAACGGTCGTGGAACCGCTTATAAGTGTTCGCCTTCGGGCTTCGTGCAGCGAACAACTTCCTCGGAGTGTTTAAGAGGGGGACCGGCGCAGAGATGCGCAAACGTGGAGCGGGGGATCCGTTGATGACGCGCCGTTATCGCTGGACGGGCGTTCCAGATCTACAGCCCCCGATCATCAAAAATCGCTGAGGGGGAACGCGCTAATTAATTTTAATTTAAAAACGCGTTCGCCCGGGGCGAAACGTTACACTATAATAGTACTTGATAGATTTCTTTGATCTAATAATATTGTCCAATCACTGAAACAACTTAAAACATTGGTCATCACGTTATAACATTCCACCTAAGCACGAATCTAAGAAGTTTGTCATTAATTCATTCATTTTCCGTAAGCGACGGACACAGCTTACATGTTAGCTTATTAGAAATAATTGAATCCGTTAATTTTGGAGGTAATTAGGAGCTCATTAATAGTCCACTTACAGTGTAAAGGTAGACAAAGAAATTTAGCAAATCGTTAGAAACTGTATCAATAATCTATAAATAACATCGTTTCCAGGAGAGTATTTCAGTTGGCATATTATACAGCGATTTTAGATTTTCTTAAAGATGTGAAACGTTATAGCTGTTTGTTAAAATAAATATCATTAACGATATAATAGTTATTCGTTTCTACAAGCTTTTGAAAAAAAAATCCTAATTGTAAACATTTTCATAACCAGTGCAATTGTGCCACCTCTAAGTTTAGAATCGTCAACCCTATTTTAACGTTGAAAAAGAATAGCATATTAAAATACAAGTTGCAGAAGGCATTTATTCAAGCACGAATTTCAAATTCCGAAACGAGCCGCATAGCTGCGAGTTGAAGAACAAATGAGTACTTGAAGGACCTTCTGCAACGAGTGTTTTATACTGTTTTTTCTATTTTGCCGCTTTATACACTTCTATAAATTAAAAAATAAAAATGTTTTCTATTTTGCTCTATTCTACCACTCAAATGACGTCATTTCATAGCGACTTATTCTAACGCTCAAATGACGTCATTTTGGGTGTTAGAATGGAGTTATTGTAAACGCAAAATAGAAAAACCATATTTCTTAAGGACACTATTAGGAATGTTATCAGAAGGTCAAATTTTACAAAGAACAGTTCATGCAACTTCATATAAATTAATGGATGTTGAGAATTCTTCGAATTCGAAATAAGACATGCGATGTTGATTCCGTGATAAGCTAATCATTAAGAGAGCTAGTTATTTTTCTTTCACCTTTAGACAGGATAGCAACTACACCACGTACATACATGATAATTTCGTTTCGCTTTCTCCAGTGCGGTTTTGGATTAAATTGTTTTAAACTTTAACGCATCATAACGTGTAATCGAAATTCAAACAACAATTACATTTTTAAAATTACTTATACTACGGTGCCACTTGTTTTAGTTATTTTTAGAATCGTTGTTTAGTAATATATATTATCGGAGAATTTATTTCATTTTGTAGAAAAACGTAAGCAGCCAGTCTTTAGACGGCACATTTTTGAGAGACCTAATAATCATCGAATTATTTCACTGGTAGTTACTATTCTATGCTGATAGTAATAATAATACGGAACATTCTAATGTGCAATAGTAGTATTATTTTAACACCCTTTTTAAGTTGAAGCTTGGTATAGAATACATGCACCTATTCTGTTTATTGCAACCCATAAAAGATTACCAGAAAAATCAAATATAATAACAATAATAACCGCCTGGGTTCCGGATGACGAATAGACTCAAGAAACCCCCCCTGTCTGTAGTAGAAAGCGACCAGCTAGGGCACCTGTCCTAACACTTACCAACTAAAATGGTATACATTCAGTTGCGGAAGCATCCAGTTTCTATATTTGGGTGTCTAACGGCATCATGAACTTCAGCTCTACAATGGGCCGCGATACGGCGATCTGTTGCTTTACGCAAAGGTGCTGCTTGAAAGCGACGTGAGAATAAATCCCTTGTTTGAGTTAAAGAGAGAGCGCAAACGTACTTGACTCACACCACTGTCGTTTATCGAGACAGTTGGCCATGTGTTCGTGCAGCTGTACATTTTACGGAGCTCATTAGCGTCCTGCCTGTGTATCTCCCCCCTCAAGTTCGGTAGCGTTTCTTCTTTTCTCGTGGTAGTTGACCCTACATAGCCATGCGGAGTTATTATGTGCAAACGGCCTCCGCGGCTCTGGCCGTCGGAGCCCTCTGTGGTTGATTCGATTTCTAACTGTCGAACAACTCAGTGCTGCACCAAGATGCGGCGATAACCCGTTGGGGAAGGTGATTGTATGCTTCGGTTTGTTGTTGTTGTTGTATCGTGTCGTCGCATAAGTTATGCATTAACCGTAACGGTATTTTAAAAGAAACCAGCTAGAAGATACGTAAGTTTTGTTGCGGGACATAAATAGTCGTTACGTGCTCCCGCCATACTTGCTTATACAAGGTTCTGTATGCTGTCGTCATCGTGTTACAAGTACCCTTCGCCTGGGGCACCTTTCTGATCACAAACTTCCCGCATTTTGCCATTCCTGGCTGCCGACGTTGTTTATTTTGACCGCCCGCCTCAGCGTTCCTGAACGACGGCTTTCCAACTGGACATCAACACCAAGCTCGTTGCTTAACCACCAGGTATTGTCCAATTAGTTGTAACGTAGTGTACGTTAGAATCTAGCGTGCCTAGTCTTCAACGCTGATTGACCGCGACGATTATATTCTAATACGTTCATTGTTTATCACATTTGCTTGTCACTTTAATTTGAGAAATTACTGCTTGAGGTGTACCTGTACACTCATTTTGTTTGTTTTAACCAATATACGGATATTCAAAGTGATCTTTGTTTCTTTATGACTGTGCATGCGTCCTGTGACGAATTTATGTGTTTTTCTCTAATTGTAAAGATCAATGTAAGGTGGAGCGACGGGAACTGTTTATTTGCTGAAGGTATGTTCATGAGCCAGCCGGGCTTATACAGAGTCTTGCATAAATATTGTTCCCATCCCCCCTCCATTCAAGCCCATGGCGGCCTAATGTCCCTTTCTTTTTACTTGTCTCGAGTATGACCACCCCTATTGCAATGGCACTTTGCCCTAATTAACAGCCTCGTCAGATAGAACCAGGCCCATCTCCCTGAGTGTATTCGAACAACTATTTTGTTACACAACCGTTAAGGTGTGATTAGAGTGAATTCTGCTAGCCAGAATTTTTGCCCCGTAGTGTACCGAATGCCATTGTCGTAAAAGTCTATTTTTGCTGAAACACACTGGCCTTTGTCGTAATATCGGTTTCGACTGTAACAAACTGTCGTAAAGATCATTTTAGCGTGTAACAAAATACTAATCTCTTTACATTAGCACAGCCGTGTACTACAGTATATGGTTTATCAGGGCTCTGTTGAAGTAACTTATAGGCTCTCTGCAACTCAAAATGCGTAACCCATAGACTAATATAGAGCAACAAGAAAATAATAAATCCTGCTGCTACCTCAAAGCAACTAAATTAAACCCTAAAATTGGTGCCGGAGAACAGCAAATGGCAGACCAAAAGAAGAACAATCATGATTTCTTGTCAGCTGAATCTATACAATACATTAAGGGTATTGAACACGATTTAATTCCACATTTAAAGCCTCCTCACGCAAATACTTTACGCCGTCTATTGGCGTATTCCTTTTCTTCTATAAGTCTACGTTAGTTAGAAAGAGATAAATGTGAGTAAAACACTGTTTTTCGTAAAAAGTGAATTAGGTTAGAACCAGTAAACGTAGAATTACAATTTTTGTTGTATTGTTAAGCTTATGACAAGTACTTTGTAGGCATCTCATTTAAAAAAGAAATGGCCCAGCCATTTTTCCAAAATTAGGATTAATGTAAAAAAATTAATAAAAACAGTATACGTTTAAGGAATATACGGTTTGTTTTTAGAACCATCCATTTCTTAATTAATTGTACACAATAGTGTAAAGAAAATTAGATTATTTCTTTCGTTTTTTCTATAATTTCGCTGTTTATTTTTCTTGCATTTCATCTATCTCTCCCCGCAAAACTTCATATCGCTTACTCACTCGAACAACGCTTCAAGAATTCAATATCGCACAATTACTCGTTATAAATAGTCAGAATAACGTTGCTGCATCGTCCAGAGAAAATCGTAGGCTAATTGTACGCCTACTGCATCGTACAGTGCAGTATTCAGCAGTATTTGTGCAATCAATGTTTTCATGCGGTTTTACCATGGGAAATTATAAGCGAAGGGAAAAGAAGAGCACCGTCTGTATAAAAAAAGTGTTTAAATGAAAAACGGTAAAGTTTAGTAGAATTTGAACCGTTAGGTACCATGGTACATTATTATTTTTACAGAAGACTTGAACAGTTGACTGCAACTTTAAACAATTAAGAGAAACATTCGGTTTTGTAGCAAATTTATCATTACATAAATTATAAAGTTCTAGAAGTAAAACTCTAAGTTTTACTAGTGAGGAAACAAATAAAATTGTGGGACGTCAAATTTTTGACGTTAACTATTTCAATTCATTATTGCAACGATCAGTATTACTGGGTGTCAATTTTGTCGATTTTAACATTTCTTGAGTACGGGCGTGTAGACTATGCGTGTAGACCACTTATTCTGCCAGTATACTAGAGCGATGTCATAGCAGTAAGCGCACTGAGTAATTGTAATATCCGCATCCCGCTTTATTTCGCTGCAGAGAGTGGAACATAGAGTTGTGCTATGTATGATCGAGCCACGTTGCGGCAAACAAAAATTAAACACCGCGTCCAATTCCCTTAAAAGAAGATTTGAAATACAGATCAGGAGAGAAAATAAATATATCATATCCACAACCACGTCGTTGAGAATCTAAAATGTATAACAGAAGAACAAGAACCCGAATGCCAAGAACGGATAACTAGACACGGTTAAACATATAAACTAGCTGCCCTGTCCAAGGGACTACAAAAATTTAAAGAATGTAACACGCGAATAAGATGGGAAAATAAACAATTCCGAGGAAGAGACGAGTTATTCTACCGAAACATGTTTAACACTAAAACAACTTTAACAGAAATGCCCAGAAGAAAAAGAATGCAGGAATATACTGCTTAAAGATATGGTGTGACAAAAAGACTCATAAGGAACAGACTCAATCGATAAATGCAGAGAGGATGCTGTCTCGAACGATATGAACTTGGTAGCGATAGCAGAAGAACGATTTACCGAAGTAATAGCCCAACACAAAATTGGAAAGCACTTAGAGTTGGTCGACTTTATAACTACTTGTACAAAAAATGTACTCTTAATATAGATCTGAATTTCTCTGGTCTAGGTCTCTTTTGTGTGTGAGAACCATAAAGCATTCCTCCATCACTGAAAAACCTTTTCTTCTTATAGGCATCTATTAATCTCAGGTAATAAATTTATTTCTACAGTTTGTTGCGTTCTCATTTTTAATTTGGTTTAGTGCTTTCTGAATTTTTGTACATACAGAATATTCTGAAAGCAGAACCAAAATTCAAAATTAATATACCTACACATTGTGAATAATTTTCTTTCATTAAGGAAACTTAAATGGTATTCACATAGTTAGTTTTTTTAATATCCTATTAGGGTTATCTGGTCTGCACTTTTGACTTTATAGTTTCTGTTGAAAGATTTTGTTATTAAAGCGTTAACAAAAACCTTTGAGCAATTAAAATTGCCTCTGACAAGGGAATTCAAAAACTAGAAAAAATAATTGTAAATCTAGAAGCCGTTGCATCATCATTCCTATTACTAGTATTTAAATGTCTGGTATCTTATCATTTTAAAACTGTTTTACCTAAAACGACTGTATTATTCAAAGCTATTAATTAAAAACACTATTTCTTCACTATGTGAGAAATTACAACTTTTAAAGCAAACTCTGTATTTCAAAATGTGGATACATTAGTTCGCACGCGATTTTCATATAATTATGCACACGCAAGCATATTGGTACAGAAGAATAAATTCCACACTTTCGACTATTAAGCTGTAATAGTATATTACAGCCCGAGATGGGAAGTGTTTCATTACTGTCGAGAGATTAGTTAGCTGATTGAGACGCGAAGCGTCGAAATCAACTATTATCTTGAGACTAAGGAAACTTCCTATCGAGGTTTGTATACTATTTTATTCGCAACCACTTTATTCTAAACAATAATTGGAAAAATTATTATATTATGATACGACAGGTTGTGACGCGCATGAATGGATCAACGAGATTCCCAGTGTCCCTACCTACTCAGCGGTCGGGAATGTACTTCCCGCACTCAAATGAGGTCAGGAATGTTAACATTACATATATGGTTGCGAATAAAGTATTTTTTAAACTTATCATTAGAATTCTAATTGTAATCCTTTAACTGCAGAAACCCAACAACAATTTTAATTAAATAGTTTTAAGCTAACTATTCGCCAATATTCCTTCCACACAGAGTTTCGCTCAACTCTGGAACTGCAGAACTTTATCCATTATTCCACACCCAGAACACCAGCCTAAAAGCATTCATCTGGAACGACACCAATGGCTTGGTCAATCATAACCAAGAAATCAAGAATTTCATCGCCGATCTAAATATAGACATCATAGTGATATCAGAAGCGCACATAACCGAAAGAAGTTATATCATGATACCCCATACCATACTACACGCCCATAAGAAAAAGCCCGAGGCGGCACCGCAATCATAGTTAAAAATACAAGGTGGCGCAAAATCAAGTCCCCTATGAGAAGTCGCTATAACTTTGTTATTAGTTAACATATGTCAGATTTTCTTTGTCAGTTGAAAAGTAGACACTTGGGACATTTATTATGAATCGGTATACGCCTCAAGAACGCGCAGAAAAGGTGGAAAAGCCAAGAACCTTAACAAGAAAAAGATCCCCGCAATTAGCCATTTCACGACGCACATTGCAGCTAATTTTGGTGAAAAACTTGCGTTTATTTCCGTACAAAATACAGGTAACTCAAAAACTTCTGCCTGCAGACTTTGAAAAGCGAATACAGTACAGTAATGCTATCGTGAACCTTGAAAATCAAATTGCAAATTTTTCAAAAAAAAATCATAATGAGCGACGAAGCCCATTTCTATCTGAATGGAGCTGTGAATAAACAAAACTACCGTTTCTGGTGTAGTGAGAACCCCCAATTTATTCACGAGCTACCGCTACATGAGCCAAAAGTTACTGTATGGTGTGAGGTTACTGCTGAAAGAATAATCGTTATGAAAAATGCTGTAAAAAGAGCTCACTCTTGCATTACTGCTAGGGGTAGCCATTTGGTTGATACCATTTTTAGTGTGTAGCATAACAGCATTTCAAAGTTAAAATAAATATTTATGGTTCACAAAATGAGTGTTTTTTAATTAACCTTACTGTTATACAAAAAACAAATCAGGGACTTGATTTTGCGCCACCTTGTAGTATTAAACATACGAACAAATGAAATACCCAAATATAGCTAAAGAAACACACAAACAACGTCACAAGCAATAAAAGATTGGAAAGTACAACTCTTTCTATCATCAGTGTACTCTCCTCCTACTATCCCCACTACGAAAGATGAATACAAAACCTATTGCTACACGGGGAGTTTCTGTACACACAAAAAATAAAGAACGGTATTGATTTATTAAGACACAATACGGTGGTCCAGGAATTGTCTGGCGATGTAGCAAATTTTGCCAGCTAGTTATTGAGAAGGATTGGGGAGAATTTCCCGAAAGCGCCACTAGTTCGAGACAGTTCAAACCAGAAAACCTACAGGTGTCGATGCCGGTGTAAATCCCTAAATCTCAAAGCTTATTAATAAGACAATAAATAAAATAAAACTCCAGAAATTGATGTAACCTAATTGTTTCTCTACCTACGTATATCACCCAGTTGAATTAGAACACAGATTATAAAATGGATAAACTCAATTCTGTAGATTTTAATCTACCTGTAAGGGTCCCTTCTTAATTCTAAACTCTACTATTAAAAATTGTACATAGTGGTCGTTTCGAGGTTTTATTTATAAGTTTAACTTAGTTTTAAAAGTTGTGGAAACTAACATGGTTGTTATAGGTACAATGTACATAGTTCTATTTGTGACATGTAGTGAAAAGCACAAGCTGTAGGATTTTTTCTCGGAATTTTGCCACGAGCACACATAACCCAATTGTCATGAGTGATATATAAAAAATCAGCGAAAGCGGATAGCGGGAGCTACATTTTCATAGAGATCTAAATCATGTTAGAAAGCGCAAAACCACGCGGATGGGCCCATACGCTCAAGATATATTACACACTTTAATTTGTGTATGCTAAAGCGCTTACAGATAACTTTTAATTCGCTCCAGTATTCCCTCGCATAATTAGTTTTAAACTAAAAACGTGGTGAAACGTGTCATTCGGCCAGTTGAATGCTACCAAAAACCGCGCACAGAGCTGCCACTCTAATATATAATATAATAACTAAGCTAATTACTAAAACTCAAAGTGAACACATTATGGCAACAGATTTCGTAAATTCTCTTTACCATCGGCCAAAACTTCGACAGCACAAACCGCAGGTATATCGCTTACAATTTTATAGAAACTGCACGAATGATATTTCAGAGTTTGAGAGTTCATACTATCCAGGCATGCGAGCGCAATACGATTAAGGTCCCTTGGGGATTATACCAGAGCAGCGTCCCTGAAGATAGGATGCAAGGATCCAATCTTGGGGTTCCTGCGGGGAGCCGTTCAGACAAATCTGCAAGGTCGGGTGTTTCAGGATCTTCTCCAGTTGTCACACGAGGAAGAAACCATGCAGATCAATTCTCGGCAACAATACAGTGATCGAAATACATAGAACTGCCTACGAGTTGATTCTCCAGGTGTTCAGCAAGGTGACCTCAAAGCCCAGGAGAAAATATATGCAGAGTTAGGTACTAACAAGGTGCTATGATGATATGAGGAGGAGGAGGCCAAAGTTCAAAGGTGGCGAGGAGTAAGTAATTGCATAGAAATAAAGTTGTATCTTAGCATAACCAGATTCATTTCAGCAATCCCACACCCAATTCCTGAGCGATGATTTTTAAAATAATTCCAGAATCCTTTCATCTGCATGAAGCAAAATTTCAAAATCACAAGCACAACACCAAGGAAGACAATCTTACATAATCAATGTCATAAAATGGCCGACGGAAATCATACTGATAATCTTTTCAAAATTACATAGAGCTTCAAGGAATTTCCAAAATAAGGACCAAAAATGAAAAATGTGGCTAGGCAACCAAACATACAGTAAGAAATTGCGCGGAACTCAAGATATTTCCTTTACTTAAATTTCAATTAAAAACACCTTGAACATCGATTGTTTGTTGGCGGGGGCTCCAGACTAATAACACCACGTGGCAGGCAGCTATATTAAATCATTTAGACTATTTAGAGCAACAGCCTGCTTCAACTTTCATCTGGCCAACCGACATGCTAGCCTACACATTGACACAAATTTCCGAATGTAATCTATTTCTGCGTCACAAAAAGTATTTCTCATAACTACAATCGAACCATGCCTAGACTGGTCGTCGGATCACAGCTCTCTAGTTAACCTGGAATTCCAAATCTGTAAGAAGGCACAACCTCCCATATTAACCACCAAAATAACTGATGTATTCAAAGAAAATCTAGTTGTTCAACTAAACTTTAACGTATAGTTAAAAAAACATTAAGAAATTGATAAAGCAGTGGAAGACCTAACAAAAGGCAGCATGGAGTACTACCGCTCAGGCACAGTGGGAAAGCAAGCCTGGATATTGCTCGGAATTTATGAGAAAAAATGTTGTGGACAAAATAGAGTTGGGAAACAATAACAAACCACACGTGCCCCTAGTGATAAAACTAACTTCAACCTAGCCACACGGCAACTAGAAGAACTACTAGACAAATGTAAAAACCGAGGTATAAAGAATTTCTTAAAGAACATTTCTGCAACTGAAGCTAAGGACTATTTCCTGTTGAAAGTAACCAGAAAACTCAAAAATTCACAAAAAAACAGTTCCACATGTTAACAAGTAGCAGAAATTGGACCAACAGTGATCGAGGGAAAGCAAACACATTTACCGAACATTTTAGAGAAGTATTCAACCCTCCCATAAATATCGTTAGTAGAGGAAAGGCCCATCCAGCAACTTCTAGTTGGCCCATACCAAACGGCTTTCGCAAAAAGGTTACAAGATGATTACCTACATATTTAATGCCATAATAAAAATTGCACACTTCCCACCCCAGTGGAAGATTGCGCAGATAATAATGATATAAAAAATTGACAGGTTCCTCTGAGGTAACATCTTATGATCCATCATTTTTTTTTCCTAAACTATCTAAGTTATTCGTGAAGCTTCTCTTAGGCAAATTAAAACCGATTATGGAAGAAAAAGTTTAATACAAGTACCAGTTCTGTTTTCGTCACCAGCATGCAACGGTAGAACAGGTACATCGAGTAACTGGAAGTAGCAGAGATGATCTGGAAAACATCAGATATTATTTAGCTGCTTTCCTTGACATATCTGGTGTGAGATGAAAGCTCGATCTCTAAAATAAAGAGCAATATACCACAACCATACTGCAAAGTGCTAAAATTCTAGCTAACGGAACGGCGCTTTGTAGTAAAATATGGCGAATTCTGCAATTACCTAATACTGATGATCAAATCGTGGGTCCCACAAAAAAGTGTCCGTGGGCTCATCATCTAATTGATATATACAACTAATTTTTCTACCACCAACAACACACAAATTGCCACCTTTGACACTGCTGTAATATTATCCCATCATCACCACAAGTTAGCTTCCCATTTTCTACAGAAGCATCTGAACGTAATTTAAGCTTAGTTAACAAACGTGGTGGCTTAAAGCGAACAGTATGAAGCCCACAGACATTACTTTTACCCTTCGAAGAAAAACATGTCCAACTGTATCTCTGTAAAATATTCCACTCCAATAAAAGGAAAAATTCAAATATCTGTAAATTCACTTAGGCGAACGGTAAATTGGCACATACACATAGGTAATAAATGCCACCAACTAGGACTTAACTGCCGTAATATGTATTGGCTGATGGGTCATACATCTCACCTGACGTCGCATAACAAACACCTCCTGTACAAGGAATCTTGAAACCCATATGGACATATGGGATCCAACTCTAGGGTTCCACTAGTAACACTAACTTCTTGACATCGAAACGGTTTCAATCCAAAATATTATGAGCGATCTGTAATGCACCATGGTATGTACCAAACGTCATCTATCGAGATCCTCAAGCGTCTACGGTCAAAGAAGAGATAGTTACCATGAACGCAAGATACCAGGATTGTCTGAGGCATTACCCAAGCACACAGGGACCTTCTTGTAACACCTCGAGTGAAGAGGCTCAAGCATTTTGACCCGCTAGATCTTCCTCAACAAACGTAAGTATCATTATTAAGTAGTCTAATTCGATCCATGTAGTCACAAATAAATTATATACCTTAAAGAAAACTGCCATTGGGCAACCTTTTACTATATCAATTACTCTTTGCCACCACTATTACTTATTGTCTACTAAGACAGATTGTAATAAATCATGGATATCAATTGTCGCAAATTCGTCTAAAGTTTGACAATCATTTCAGTCAAAATACACTTGTACACGATGACTAAAGCTACTGTTGCGAGATTAATAAGAACACTTACTTACAAATAATTTCATTTATTTTCTGCCGTTTACGGAACAGCCTAAGTCATAAGGTTGCTTATTAACTTCTAAATTCTCAGTTAAGTTTGACCAAGAAAACTCGGTAGGCGTTCTCAAAATTTCTAATAGGCCTATCAAAGCAGCTCTTAATTTCGGACTTCTACGTCACGTACATGAACGTGTAAGTATTCTTAAAAATTGTAGATTTTACACCCCAAAATTTGTCAAGCGGTCGACACTTGATGATTTCCAATAAAGTTTACAATTCTACTAAAGGACCTTGTCCCAACCGGCACTTATTTTTAGCGTAATTTTTATGGCCAAGTGGCAATTGTTGCGGTTCTGATCACGTACTATCTAGCTTCACAGCCTACGAGGTAAAACCTGCATGAATTCACCCTTGTACTTTCATGAGATACAAATACTTCCATCTTCCTAGAGAAATGCACATTCTAAATACCGGCTTTCAGTCGCCTGTTGTAAACTTTAATGTTACAAATTTGCCTGCGAAATTCTACCTTAAAAATATTTACGATACAAATTGCTTATGGCTAACTAAAGTACAGTCTATTCGTACAACCGCGTATAGTTCATTTTCACACAAGAACGCCAATCGTAACACAATAAAAAGAGTACGGACCTTTTAAAGAAAATAATTTAATTATTTTTCAAACTATTTTCCTTTTACCGTAATACATTAGTGTATTCTTTAAAATTCCTTCTATAAGATGCAGAAAACTCCGTTCTTGGACCGTCGTCAAACATGCTTTGAAATTCAGCAAACACCGCATTTACGCCAAGAAATCTCTTAAAAAATGCCACGTACACCAAACTTTCGGCGATCACTACAAAAGGCTTGAGAAAGTCAATTATTTTATACCATTAAGAAGTTACAGCATTACAATCGTCATGTGCAACTGGGCGACTACAGCGATTATTTTCTCGTTTATACTTTTACCGCGAATAACTTTAGTTGGCATAGCCTCATTTTCAGAAACCAAAACAGTAGATTGCTGTTTAATCTCGGGGTCATAATTATATATCCAAGGCTCACCACCTGTAACAATATTAAACACATGCTTTGAAGATCACCCATCGACGTTTTCACACAAATCTGCCGGTCTATCTGTGCTTTTTTTGTTCTTCGGTTAACAAATGTGAAATCCACCGACTTGTCAGCTTCGTCATACTTACCTGTTCGTGTAAAATGGTATATA
>CALNHX010009719.1:0-46965 GCA_940337035.1 Agriotes lineatus
TATCTCGTACTTGGTGAGAACTTCAAAGATTTGCGCTTTAGCTTTTATTTGAAGCAATTTTGTTGGCCAGTTCTTTAAAACATGTTCAATATGATTAGCAAATGACCTGAACTCATCATCAATTCGAGACATATTTTTCAATAGCCACTGTCGTGAAATTTCTCTCTCTCTCTCATGTATGATAAAATATCATCTCTACTGCTTGGAGGACGTTTTTTTATTCTTATTTGTCGCTCGGCTGCGGTAGGAGGAGCAGGTATATTACGTTCAGAATGCGTGGAATCAGTCCCTTGCTGGATATTAGTCTGTGCCGACTCTGCGAACTCTTCAGCCCTGTTTTGTGATGGCACCGATTCATCATCTACGCTACCAATAGAAGACCTCTCCTGCGGAACGTTATTTAAGAAAGACAATAATCTGTATAATTTCCATTTCGTGCGATTACTTTTTGGAGCTTCAGATCCAGTGGGAAGTTTACTTTTTCGTTTAAAACGCATATAACACTCGCGTATTGTCTTCTACTGCTTTTTACAGTTTTCACCTTTAAGGTAAATATTAAATCTTAGTGTGTTTTTGTATATTATTTAATAGGTAGTAATTTTGTTTCAGATTTATGACAACAGGAGAAAGTTTTGCTTCCTTAGCATTTCACTATCGTATATCAAGGTCATATATATCGAGCATAGTAAACCAAGTATTACATTTACTTCGACTAAAACTGTTCCAATTTGTATGCCTCCTCCTACTAAAAACGATTTTCAAAGAATTGAAAGAGAATTTTGGGAAAAATGCCAAATTGCGTCGGATGCATCGATGGCAAGCATGTTCTCATAAAATCACCACAGCACAGCGGATCTCTTTTCTTCAACTATAAAGACTACTTCTCTATAGTGTTGTTAGCAGTAGTTGATTCAAACTACAAATTTATTGCAATTGATGTGGGGTCATATGGCAAAGAAGGAGACAGCAATATATTTTAAAAGTCAGAAATGGGAAAGAAAATACAGAACCATAGATTTAATTTTCCTGAACTAAAAAATTTACTGGGAACAAATGATATTTTACCACATTTCCTAATTTTTAACTGCTGGCTATGTCGTGCTCGGCGTGTAGTCGAAAACGCTTTCGGCGTACTATCTCAAGTTTTTAGAGTATTTTACATACCGATACCGATTTTGCCTGAAACTTGTGACGACTTAATAATGTCTGCCTGTTGCTTGGACAACATATTACGGGATGGTTATCTTAAAAACCAGCAGATTCCAAGATATCACCGCAATGAAGAAGAAATACCATCTCATAATATGATCAGAATGGTGAGTACTAGTGGTGTTGCTAATGCCGGAGGCTTAGTGATTCGAGACAAACTGAAAGATTTTTTTTGTTCCCAAGTAGGTGAAGTATCCTGGTGAAGACGTATCGTAAATCGTACAGAATAGTTAGTAATAAATTTCTAATAAATAAAAATAAATATACTTACTGGTCGTTAGTTGTGTTAATATTGCAGCTGTTTAATTAATTATTTCGTTAGTAGAAAAACTCTTGGCAGCTAATCCTTTACATTAAATATAAAAACAATGAATATTGTAAAATATATTTTAACTTTACGTCTTCTTCAGTTTACATTTTAAAAATCTGTAAATTAAAATACGCAAATTAGGTGCTAAAATCACAATTTATGAAGGTAGGCCAGTGAACGAAATTCAAAAACCTCAACCATGCAAGACATAACTTTTTAGTTAAAAGTTCCAGTTCCAAAATTAATCCGTTTTTTTATTTTAAAAATTCTTGCCATCTTCCAAAAATAGCCGTGTTCCTATCAGAAATATTATCAATGCTTTTATTCGTTCTTTTTTCCTTTGATTATTTGACTCGATTTCTATAGGAAAGAAAAATGTTTTGGTAATTTATAGTTATATATTGCAATAGTATTTAGCCCTCCACTCAGCTCTGGTGGCAGTACAAGAAAATTAAGAATCAAGTCACAAAAGCACAGAGTTGAGGTAATGCATACAACTGAGAAATTTCACATAATTTGTCAAATCGTAATCACACTGGCAAAAATGGCCAATAACATTGAATGTATTTGAATGAGCAGACAAGTATTGAAACTCAATTTTCATGTATTGGAGTCATTAATATACTTTAAGCACAATATAAAAGGTTTGGGCAAACTAGAAGCCGAACCTAAATTTTATAAAACTGGCACAGAAAGTTCAAAATATGCACAGCTTAAAATGAAGCGTAGAAAGTAAAATAATTAGAAAATGGACATTTCATGAGCATTTTAAGATAAACTGCTCAACTACAGATCTAAAGAGTAGCTTCAGAATGTGTAGTTCAAAACGTGACCACCGAACTTCTGTAGATGGCGCCAAGTGGACAAGCCGCCACTGTGCTACAATGCTTGGAAATTTTGCAAAGTGGAAAATCGGCACCTTTCGCCAAAACCAAATAGCGCATGAAGGTGCTCGGGACCTTAGCAACAACTTTTTCCCCTTTCAAAATTTCGATATCTGTAGCCGTTCGAAAGTTACAGGCGATCCAGACGGACGGACGGACGGACGGACGGACGGACGGACGGACGGACAAAACGTTCGCATAAGTACGCTGAAGCTACTAATAAAGGTAAGGAAAAGGATGATCAGAGAAGGATAATGCAAAGAGCATAGAAAAGCCAGGCAAATCAAATATTGCATGCAGCAACAAGACTTGGAAATTTCAAGAAAATAATACAGTGGCAGGAAAATTGCTTAAATTCAGACAGCAGGATATGAAACAATATTGGTGTTTAAAAACGAATCAATGTAGTGACAAAAATGGGCAGTTAAGTGTAATAAAATGAAGTGAGTGGCGCTTTAAGACTATGAGAAATCAGAAATTCAAAGGAAAATTAATTTAAGATTTATAATATTGTAAATAATATAGCATAAGGCCAATTTGAATTTATAAGTAACATCATTGAACTTAGTTCATTTCCTATTTTAAAGTATTAGATGGTGTTTTGTTAATAACGACCGTCACAACAATTGAATAAATTTTGTAAATGACAGCTTGAGTTTTACTCCTACTTTAATTAAAGAATTTTAATATTTACCAGTTTCTTACAATAAAATAAAGTGCACCATAAGATTCAGAAGTTCGTGATGCATCTACAGAAATGAAGGTGGCAAAATCGCAAGCATAAAATTATTTTCTCTTCGGCTACCACTACCCGCTACCCGATCGCAGTTCCCGCAGCAGCAGTTTACAGCTTTGTGGGGAGTCCTGAGCCTACAAGGGTGTTGCAGCAGCTCCGCCCAAGAGGTACCAGCACGCAACAGCAGTTTGAGCATCCCGGGGGCGAAGATTCCAGCGAGGCGCATCATAGAGGGCTTCCGAGACCAGCTCCGAACCTGAAAATTTGAGGTTAGTGTATTTGAACCAATTAATCGGCGCTAGAGGGTTGGAACGAGTAAGCATACCTAGAACCCGAGCTGCAGAACCAGATTCCCATTGAATTTCGTGTCCATGAGCAGTCAGATTTGCAGAAATTGTAATTTAAGATGCCATTTGGAGGTTAGAATAAACAAATGCAGGATTAGCGTCCTAAAACAATCAAGGCGAGGTTTTCGACCTGGAAAACAAATGAGTATAGTGACGCCGATTGAAGGCGCAATTATTTAAAAACTTACCTGATAAATTGGTTCATTAAATTCCTTTGATAAATCATTTCACAAGCGAACTGCCAGCGTAGTTTGAATTATTTGGGCCAGAATATCTGACAGATTAGTAGCACCTGCGCAGTGCGTTTCAAATATAAGTTCAAGTTCATATTTGCAGTGGCGTACCGTTCAACTTTTAAAATTGACAAATTAGGAACCCAAGACCCGAAATTTGAGTTTCATGTTTTAATTGAGCTAGCATATTATTCATTATCAGATGCATGTATTATAAATAAAGGGCGAACTACCGTAAATAACATTCTCAATTGGCGAACCCAGAAATAAATAATGAATCAGTCAAAATTTGATAGCAACAAGATTCTAAAAAATAGTTGTGTGGTGAACTTTATGCATTAATTAGTTATATTACATTTACACTAATAATAGTATCAAAGTTACTATCATAGCAATATATATATTTTGGAAGAAACTCCGTGTTAGGAAAAGAAGACGCATTACAACTTCTTGTTAGGAAATTGAATTTTGAAATATGTTCTTGCAGCTAGGGTTTGTTTGTTACAATACGAGATTTGCCCGATCTATAGTTGCTAAATTGCATTTATTTGGTATTTTATTTTTCCCCTTTTAATTCTCTCTGTTATAAAATTCGATACTCCTTGTTGGGAATTTGAAGTTGAAATCTGTTGTTTTGCAACTTCTGTTTGTTTTTTCTTTAATTTAATTTTGTGTATATTTCCCTATAGAAAAAGAATATTAAAACATTTAACCTCACATAGTAAATCGAAATAACCTACTTTGTTTCCAAATAGTTGACTGGTTTTATTGCGTTCTCGAGCGATGTCTTTCCAAATATTTTTTTATGACGTGCATCTTTATAATTAGGATTTTTGCAATCAAATACACACGGATGTGGAGACACTAAGTTAATAAAATTTTCGATTTCTTCATCTGGCAGCACGTCCATAATGTCAAACTTCAACGGCAGTACAAGGGAAGCCGTTACTTTGGGGCAACGGCGAATGTAGTCCCGTAGCCAGTTGCAGAGGCATAGAAAGTTCCACCCAGTTTTTGCAGTATATGACAATATCGTCCAAGTACACCAGGGCGAAATCGCGCCAGGTATCCTGGTAACACTTCTTGCGTCATTAGCTTCTGGTACGTGGCGGAGCGTTTTTCAGGCCGAAATTGAAAGCAAGAGATGAGGGATGTGGAGCAGCGCGATCGTCAGTTTACAAAACCAGGTACAATAGATGTAAACACACAGATAAGTCTCGTGTACTACACACGTGGCGTTAGCTGCAGAGCAGCGTGACCAATGAGCAGTGCCACACACAGGATAGCAAATATAAACCCATATATAAAAATCTGGTGTGACACGCACACAACTTCCTTTTACAGTGATTTCATAATTAGCCAAGAATTTGATATTTAATTTTTAAGCATTTGTAAAAAAAATTCAAAAAATACAAATTCTACAGAAACCGTACAAAATAGAGCATTAATTGAAGAGAAAAATTTTCTCTAAAATTTTAAGCTAAATTCAAAAATGTAATAATATACCGGGTGTTCTATTTAAAATAGGATTTCATAAGAAAATAGAAAAAAAAAGAAACCCATTTTAGAAGTATTCAACTTGAAAATCACCTACCTCACATCAATACACACTAAAAATTTAATAAAAATGTAAAGTTTCAAAAAAATCGTTAGTGCCGTTTTTGAAAAAATCGAAAAAACTAAAACATCGCAAGAGTAAACACATACTTCCGGTTATGTGATTTTCTTCAAAAGCTTGCTCAAAAACTTATATATAAAGTTTCAACATCATACCTCTTTTCGTTTTTGGGATATTCTGTTCACACACACACACACACACACACACACACACACACACACACACACACACACACATACCGGTCCCGCAATGCCTGTGTGGACACCTGAAATAGACTCAATTATGTGGACTTCTATTTGAGAATAACAACTAAATTATGTTAGTTCACGTTTGACTTTTGCATCGTAAGGTTGTGTGTTCCTTCACCAGGCGATACGAAAAACGCAAACGTTAACAGCAGATAAAAGGTCAGCTAAAAATTTTATTTACATTTGAATAGTATTTCACGGAAATAAGGCCGCCATGCTAGGCGCGCCGAATTACGGGTATCAGTACCCGCACAACCAACAACCCGTAATGTACGACCAACAAATCAATCAAGGCACATTTCAACAACACTTACCGATACAACAATTATAACAGCTATACATTGTCCCACAATCGCAATCGCAGCCACATGTTCAATCAATGTCGCAGTATCTCCCAAACTATTTATCACAAAACGCAAACCAACATTCAGCAATCACTCCAATGCAAACAAATAATGATGATCTCTGGCAAACGCCAAATCCAAAAAAGACAAAACGCTCTGATATCGACACACATCGCCATTCGAAACAAACAAAATTGGACAATTACTGGTTAAACGCTACCGAAACCTCAAACCGATATCAGCCGCTTGTAGAAGAGCGAGCCGAAAATATCAGCACGGAAAAAGCACAACCACCACCAATATTCGTATACGAGGCTAATAACACTAAACCCCTTACCGACATGTTAGAAGAAAAAGTCGAATATCAATACACACTCAAATTGATAGGAAGTACACAAATCAAAATACAGCTCCACAAATCCGAACATTACAACACCATTGTTAAAATATTAAAAGACAAAAACACAGAGTTTCACTCGTTTCAAAACAAAATGGATAGAAAATATAAAGTGGTACTGCGAGACATGCACCCCTTAACCGATCTCAAAGAACTAGCGGCAGAAATCACAAGACACGGACAGTATTGAACATTCATAATATAAAACACAGAATTACAAAAAATCCTCTACCTCTCTTCTTCGTAGAACTTAAGCAAAAAGATAATAACAAAGACATCTACAATGTTGAATTATTAATGCACTCTAAAATACGGTTTGAACCCCCGCACGTCAAGAGAGAGGTAATTCAATGTCAAAAATGTCAAAGATACGGTCATTCAAAAAATTACTGCCACAGAACAGGCGATCATCTAAGCAAGGACTGTACGCGTACAGCTAAAAGTAAAGACGTAAAATGCGTTAACTGTCAGGGCAACCACCCAGCTAATTATAGAGGATGTACGGTAGCCAAGGAAATACAAAATCGAAAATTTACCCCCTTACGCTCAAAACCAGTTGAAACTACAACTCCTTCAAACCCATTAGTACAACAGGACGTATTCACAGAGGGCGCAAGCACGCAGTCAAGAACCTCCTACTATCACACAACAACCACCCAACGAAAATTCACCTATGTCAGATAACAAACTAGAAAAAAATGGTGGTCAAACTGATTGAAAGAATGGACACCATGCTCAATCTTTTAACAGCCCTGGTTAGCAAACTTCAATCTTAATGGACAACACCTAAAAATTATAATCTGGAACGCCAACGGACTCGCACAACATAGTTTAGAAGTCAAACAATTTCTCTTAAACAACAACATTGACATTATGATGGTATCGGAAACACATTTCACACATAAAACATACATGAAAATACCCAAATATAGAATCTACGCAACCAATCATCCAGACAACACTGCTCACGCAGGAACTGCACTCGTAGTCAAAGACACATTAAAGCATTATGAACTTCCCAAATATCACCAGGAACACTTACAAGCCACCACCATCGCTGTACAAGAACAGAGCAAGGAAATAGCTTTCTCAGCCATTTACTGCCCGCCCAAGCACAAGATAACCCAACAACAGTTCACAGACTTTTTCCAAACGCTTGGACCCTGCATTATAGCAGGATGAGACTATAACGCAAAACATCAAACTTGGGGATCTAGGGTTACGGTCATGAGAGGTAGAGAGGTATTGAAATCCATCCAAGATAACAATATTGACTACTTATCTACAGGTCAGCCTACCTACTGGCCCACCGATCGACGAAAACTTCCTGATCTCCTGGATTTTTGTGTGATCAAAGGAATATCTGATAGATACACCAAAGCTGAATCCAATCTAGACTTTTCATCTGACCACTCCCCGGTCATCGTAACAAGAAGTACATTTCCCGCTCTGTATAGTAAACGAACAAACTGGGAGTAGTTTCGAGAGATTATTCAAGAAAAGGTGCAATTAAACATTCCTTTGAAAACTGATATAGACTTATTCAATGCAGTGGAACACCTTAACCAAACTTTACAGGATGCCGCCTGGGAAGCAACTCCTGACAACGAAGAACAGGGTACACTTGACCGTTGCCCTCTGATTATTAAACAAAAAATAGCTGAGAGACGAAGACTTCGACGTATTTGGCAAAACAGAAGATCTCTACGAGATAAAAGTAACTTCAACGATGCTACTCAGAATTTAAAAATTCTCCTGAAGCAGCACAAAAATCAGGAAATACAAAATTACCTATCCCGCTTAACATCTTACGAAGCCACAGATGCCTCACTCTGGAGAGCAATGAAGAAGTTAAAACGACCAACTATGTTTATACCTCCCATCAGACTCCTCCAGACGGTAGTTGGGCACGAAGCGACGAAGAAAAAGCAACAGCATTCGCAAATCACATGTCTAAAGTGTTACAGCCATTACCCAGAACCTGCACAGTTGAAGAAGAACAAACAATTCACCAAACATTAGCGGAACCACTTGAAGCACAACCTTCTCTAAAGCCCGCAAAAGTCAAACAAGTAATAACTGCTATCAAAAGTCTTAACCCGCATAAAGCACCAGGATATGATTTACTTACGGCAGGTGTATTAAAACAATTGCCAGAAAATGGCTTTAAATTAATTACATATATATTCAACGCAGTTGTACGACTTAAAATAATCCCCGAACAGTGGAAAGTTGCGCAAATATTAATGATCCCAAAGCCCGGAAAAAATCCAGAGGACATTACTTCCTACCGACCAATCAGCCTGCTACCTGTACTCTCTAAACTCTTGGAAAAACTGCTTCTACAAAAAATACAAATTATGCTTGCAAACAAAAAGACGCTCCCACAACATCACTTTGGTATCCGGGACGGACACGGCACAATAGAACAGGTTCATCGGATAGTGACAAAAATAAATCACGACTTCAATCTTAAAAGATACTGCACAGCTGTATTCCTCGACATTAGGCAGGCCTTCGATAAGGTCTGGTACACGGGATCTCCCACAAATGTATGAAATTATCCGGTCATACCTAGACGGACGAACTTTTCAAATTAACCTAAGGGAAGTATTGACTGACCTGTATCCAATATCCTCAGGAATGCCACAGGGTAGCATAATACGACCAGTTCTCTATCTTATCTACACGGCCGATCTGCCCACAACCCCTCAAACACTGACAGCCACCTACGCCGATGATACAGCAGTGCTAGCATCACACTCAGACCCTCGTGTAGCTTCTAACTACGAGGGGTTATCCAGATATTTCCGGAATCTTATAATAAAAATATTGCCGCAACAGTAAATCATTTATTATTTTTCAACATAAGAACCTCCAATGTTAATACACTTTTCGTATCGTTTCTCTAAACATTTTAAACCGTTAAAAAAATATTCTTTTCCTTGACGCTGAAAATGGGCCTCTACTGCTGAGATCACTTCGGGAATGTCTTCATACTTGTTTCCACGGAGGTCACGCTTAAGGTTTGGAAATAAAAAATAGTCACACGGACTTAAATCTGGACTATACGGTGCATGCTTTAAAAGTTGGAATCCGGATTTTCAAATTACATCCTTGGAAACTGCAGCTTAGTGAACAGCTGCATTGTCCTGCAACAGAAGCACACCGGCAGCAAGTTTCCCGTGTCGCTTTTCTTTGATAGCTGCACGTAACTTCTTGATTAAGTTGGCGTAATAAGAGCCAGTCATAGTGGTTTTTGGTGGCAGGTAGTCGGTAAGCAAAATTCCCTTACAGTCGAAAAAAATTGTAGCCATAACCTTTTTTGCTGAAGCTTGGCTTCGAAATTTTTTCGGAGGCGGAGAATCGGCATGGTCGTGGAGAATTCTGGAGATAGAACCATAAGATCGAAGCCGGACAACTCGGCGCCGCCATCTCGGCGACGCCACTTCGGCGCCGCCATCTCGGCGCGGAGCTAGCTCGGCGCCGGGACAACTCGGCGCGGAGCCATCTCGGCGCCAGCCAACTCGGCGCGAGGCCATCTCGGCGCCGAATTCAAATTTGCAAACTACATTGTGCACTACGTAAGAAAATTATTATAAACAAATAATAAATAAAGTGATCGCCAAAAAGCTGTCATCAAATGAAAAAAAAATTATTGAGAATTTCTTGGAAAATCAAACACTGACGACCAGAGGTGGTTGCAAAGTGATTACAAATGGGCCAAACAAAAGTTGTCACATGACTTCCGTTATCAGTAAAATTTTACGTTTTTTTTTAAATAATTACGAAGCATGCATTTACTAGTCAAGATAGACACACATTTTACGAAAAAAGGTTTTCTGGCCTTGAGATTGTTCAGTCAGCAAAAACTACCACACAATAAAAAATCTCATTGAAATCTTGATTAAATTCCGAAAAATAGCACTTTTTGATTTACACAATTTTGAAAAATGCCTTTTTCTAAGTAAAGTGCTTTTTATATGACAAATATTTCGTTAATGTTTATTTTCCAAATCAAAGAATTTTACGTTTAAAATTTTTTTTTATTATGAAATAAAAAACTTTTTGAAAAATGTTTGTTTTTCCATAGCCGTCGTTGTTAAAAGTAAAATTCTTTGATATGGGACCTAAACATAAAAAATAATGTGAGAGATCAGAGTTGACAGAGGATTTTGAAATTTGGTATAGAAACCTAGATGTTGATTCTAAACAACTTCTCTTAATAACGTTTTGTCGTATTTGCTACATAAAAGACGCGCTACTCTACAGTAATAGTTATTTACCTAACAAGTTCGTAATTTTCCCGAATGAACACTTTGTGTGCAGCACGACTGAAGGGAGTGCTGCTTGTAGTGCGAATTCGGGAAAAATTTTCCCGAAGGAGTTAGGTACAATGTTTTGGAGAGGGGCGAAGCCCAAGGGCCGCCCTTGGAGAGGGGCGGAGCCCCGAGGGCCCTCTTGGAGAGGAGCGGTGCCCTGAAGGACCCCTTGGAGAGGGGCGGAGCCCCAACGGCCCGCTTGAAAATGGGCGGAGCCCCGAGGGCCCCCTTAGAGAGGGGCGGAGCTCCGAAGGTCCCCTTAGAGATGAGCGGAGCCCCAAGGGCCGCTTTGGAGAGGGGCGACGCCCCTAGAGCCCCCTTGAAGAGGGGCGGATCTTCGAGGGCTCCCTTGGAGAAGAGCGGAGCCCTGAAGGACCTCTTGGAGAGGGGCGGAGCCCCGAGGGCCCGCTTGAAAATAGGCGGAGCCCCGAGGGTCCCTTGGAGAGGGGCGGAGCCCCAAGGGCCGCTTGGAGAGGGGCGAAGCCCCAAGAGCCCCTTTGGAGATGGGCGGAGCCCCGAGGTCGCCCTTGGAAAGGGGCGGAGCCCCAGAGGCTCCTTTGAAGATGGACGGAACCCCAAAAGCTCCCTTGGAGATGGGCCAACGTAATAGGTCTAAAAATAGTGGTAAATTGAATAGAATAGACCGCGCAATAGCGCGCGCAGCCCCGTTTATTATAAAAATTTACAAAAAACACAATTCCCCTAGTTTTTGTTGAAAAGTAAAAAACACCGCAGTGCGGGAAAAGTAAGTTTCGGCGTATCGGGAATGACCGGGAAATATGAATTTTGAAGTCATGAGTACAAAAAATAGTTTTTTATTATACCTGCATCAGAATCGCCGTTTAAAGCACGCCTGAGCGTGCGAAAGCAGGCGATTAAAGCTCGCCGAGCTTTAAAGGTTGTCAAGGAAACGACTGAATGCAACAACGGACATGGACGCGACAAAAACGTAAATAATTCTCGTAACTATAGTAGCAATATTATTATGCCCTCTCGATTTATCACGACAAAAATTATCTCTAAGTTTTTAGTGCGTAATTTATTTCCAGTATTGGAGGTATAATAAAAAATAGCGTAAAGTATTCGTGGATAACTGGTCTTTAAAACACTTGCTTTATTTCGAGCACTCCGGCTACGCCGTCGTGCTCGAAAACTCGCGCGTGTTTTAAAGACCTTGTTATCCACTCATACTTTAATATACTATTTTATTATACCTGCATCAGAATCGCCGTTTAAAGGACGCCTGATCGTGCGAAAACAGGCGATTAAAGCTCGCCGAGCTTTAAAGGATGTCAAGGAAACGACTGAATGCAACAACAGTCGTGGACGCGACAAAAACGTAAACAATTCTCGTAACTATAGTACAAGGTGTTAAAGTTTCAAAGTATGAACTAAAATTACTCAACGAAAATTAAACTAAACTTAATCTAACTTAAATGATCAAAATTATCAGCATTCGCTTCTACACACACATTCCGCGTATAAGAGCAATGCCGCAGCGGAATTTTGACGGCACTCCCAGTAAATAATAAGCATATTCACTCATTCATTATTTTCATAAACATGAGCCATTATTGCAGCAATAACATTAAAAAAATTACAATGGAAAACTAGTTGACAGATCATTGCTTGAAAACAGAGATAAACAAAAATAAAATTGTCCAGCCGCCTTTGCGCCAAAGTTTAGTTTTTAATTTGAAACTTTAACACCCTGTACCTCTGTTAGTTTTGAAAATTCGGAAAAGTGGTAAATAAAAAAAATACTTATTTTCTTAGCTTTATTTCCTGGTAAACGGAAAGAATCAACTTAAAAATCACCCTGTATATAAATATATATATAAAAAAATATTGGTAATGTTTACATTTCACTTTATACAAAATGACAGCTTGTCCGAAAACCTATTTAGCCCGTATTAGATATATTGAGTGATTTTTACTTAGTTAAAAGTGGCGTTTCTCAAAGTTGTGTAACTCCAAACCGTACAATTTTTCGGAAATTAAGCAAGATTTCCATACGATTTTTATTATGTGTTAGTTTTAGCTAACTCAACAATGTCAAGGCCAGAAAACAATTTTGTTTCGTAAATGTTGTCCCTATCTTGGGTAGTAAATTAATTTTTCGTAATTATTTTTAAAAAATGTTGAATTTTACTGATAACGGAAGTCGCGTGACAACTTTTGTTTGGCCCATTTGTAATCACTTTGCAATTACCTCTGGTCGTTAGTGTTTGATTTTCCAAGAAATTCTAAATATTTTTTTTTCATTTGATGACAGCTTTTTGGCGATCACTTAATTTATTATTTGTTTATAATAATTTTCTTACGTAGTGCACACTGTAGTTTGCGAATTTAAATTCGGCGCCGAGATGGCCTCGCGCCGAGTTGGCTGGCGCCGAGATGGCTCCGCGCCGAGTTGTTCCGGCGCCGAGATGGCCCCGCGCCGAGATGGCGGCGCCGAAGTGGCGGCGCCGAGATGGCGGCGCCGAGTTGTCCTAGACCCCCATAAGATGGCCCAGTTTCCGCTCTTATTTCCCATATCTTCATTCGTCGATTATTCATCACCAGCTTTTCCACAGCTCGAACGTTTTCATCGCAGACGGCGTCTGGATGTCGCCCTGACTTTGCTTCATCTTGAAGTGATTTTCTTCCCCGTTTGATTTCGCCGATCCAAAAGTAAACTTGCGTTTTTGAAAGAGCTTCACCACCATACACAGTAACAAGTCGTTGGTGGATTTGTTGTAGAATAACTCCTTCCAGCGTAAGAAATTCTACGACGGCACGTTGCTTAAAACGTATTTCATCCATATTTCTGACACCTTACAAACTTTAAACGGCAACGTAAACAAAACAAATGAATACACACAAACAAAACTCAACAACTACGTGTAAAAAGCTTCAAAGAATATGATAGAAATGGATAATTTGAATTTCGGTAACTACAAATATGAGATTCCGGAAATATCTAGATAACCCCTCGTACCTCCAAAACATCCTTAATAAAATACATACCTGGTTACAAATATGGCGTATACAGGTCAACGAAACAAAGTCGGTACAAACAACCTTCACCTTACGGTCATAAACCTGCCCATCAGTGACGCTTAACGGAGAACCTATTCCACAACAGGATAACGTCAAATACTTGGGAATCCATCTGGGCAGACGCATCACATGGAAAACACACATAATAAAAAAACGAATGCAATTAGGGCTCAAATTCCGAAAAATGTACTGGTTAATTGGAAGAACCTCCTCCTTATCCCTAGAAAATAAGTTGCTATTATATAAAACGATCATCAAACCGATATGGACATACGAACTCCAACTCTGGGGATCGGCTAGCAATTCCAACTTGGAAGTCCTTCAACGGTTCCAAAATAAAGTCGTAAGGACGATAGCTAACGCTCCACATTATGTCCCCAATTGGGTTCTCCAACAAGATCTTCCTCTCCCAACCGTTCACGAGGAAATTCGCAGAGCTAGTGCAACCTATCTAACGAAACTTAGTGTTCACCCCAATACCCTAGCAGTTAATTTGCTTGAGAGAGAGCGTGTGCAATGTTTAAAAAGACACGATCCATTAGACTTAGAGACTCGATTTCAGTGAACAGTGTAATCTGTGACCTCTTCATTATTGACGCAGTTCGATCTTAGCTAAGTAAGAATGAAGTCAGTGGGTTTTATTGTTACAGGATATCGCATGTCTATTAGCCAAACTATTTACTTATTGTTGATGTACAACAGATTGTAAATGTGCAGTATTTAAAATAAAAAAAATGTTATTTGTGGATAATTTAGTTTTGTAATCCATTTTTTGATACACCCCAAATTCTTGATACATTTGGAAAAAAAGTGATTGTGTGGACCGTCCCCACTTTTAGGTTTAGTGGGGTTAATACACTTTCCTCCTAGGTATATTCAAATGTTGGGAAACCTATAAGCTTTTTGTATTCAGTTCAAATCAGAATGAATCAAATGAGTTTAATTTAGAATGCTCTGATTTTTTTTTATTAAACGTTACTTAACGAACGCACATAGAATGACTAGAATAATTATAGTTTCTACTTTTTTACAAGTTTTATTTGATTATAAACACAGTATCTAATGTCTTTCCATGACCGTTCTTGAAGGAGGTTGTCATGTTGTTGCAGGCATTCTTCAATTTTAGCTTTTTTAGGTACTATGCCATGGCGAATATTACTGCGGAAACCATCCAAAACCGCAACTTTTTCTTCTGTTTCCCACAGTCTCTTAATGCTCGGCTTTCTGACTGAGTCGGCTGTCTTTCTTTCTGAACGACAAAATATCACCAATATCTATTTATGATGTCCCACAAAAAATCATACTGTAACGTAATTTAAAATTAACAGCGCTTAATATTCACAACAATGGACGTTACAACAATTAAAATTTCCAATGCGCACGAACTGGCAGAACTCGATCGACGCGGTCGATACAAAGGATCGGCCACCGCGCACTCCTTCCTTAATAGGCGAGCAGTCCCGAGAGCCGATCGCCGCGTTTAAAACCAAATTCGAGCAGCGTACTCGAGGAGATCGTTACCAAAAAATTAGCCAGGCCCTCGGCCGCTTTCCGCGGCTTTCGCCGCGAAAGATTCCGCGTCTCCGACACCAGAAACCGACCTGAAGAATTCGAGCTAATAACTCGATTTCCCCCAGGTACCTGCCTATATAAACGTATTTCTGGACTCGGACTGCATTTATTAGGATTCACTTGTAAACCGAAATCAGCAAGTTCGTCCAGTACAACTCTGGATTAATCGGATTGATATGAAAAAAGTGATTTGAAAGCTTGCTGTCTATTCCAAAGAGTTCAAAGTATTTAGATAGTACCTATATTACTACCCACCTGTAACATTGATTTTCCACTGAAAGCATTTGCTTCTCCTTTATCGACAGCCAGAAGTATTCTACTAACTTTTATTAGTTCCACCGCTAATTCTTGCAGTCAATAAAATTCGCGGTGGACACGAATATCGTGTCCAAGATGTCTTGCTAGCCAGTCGTATTCAGTTTCCTTCAAATCAAACATTTGAACTACCGTTGCAATGTATTTCCGAAGTTTCGTACTTGTAATAAATCGGGGTTTTTGTAAGTTTGCTTCGTTACAGAAGATTCTTAAACTGTTATGTCCTCGTTGGTAACCTTCTGACTGATTACTTCTTGCAAATACATAGGTATTGTTTTTTTAAATACCACTTGGAATTCTAGTGTCCATTCATTTATCAATAGCATTTTTCATGTCAAGAGTTAGTAGTATAGGCACTTTTGTAAGAGCACGACATTTCCTAACAACTTCCACAACAGCCGGGCGATTTGCTAAATTATTTTCCATCGGGGTTAATGTGGCTTTTAATTCAGATGTGCTTTGCTCTTTCCAATTTGGTCTGGATGCATATTGATTTATGGTCATTCTAAAAGATTCACCTGAACGTCGTTTTTTAAATAAAATTACTCGACATAAGGTTGCTGATGCTAATTTAGCCCAGTGTTGTGGATTAAAATTGTATCCAATGTTTTTCATAAATTCTTGCATAATAGTTTCCAGGTACTTATTCAATGTTATTAATCGTCGGTTAATGGCAGTAGCTCGGGCGAATTCATTTTCTGTTGGCGTAGTGTTCCCAAAGCTGCAGATGATACTTTAGAGTTCCATTCGATTGCTATAAGGTCTAGAAACGCCTCCATTTGTCTTTTTATGTGTAGATCACCTTTTCTTAGAGCGATTCCTCTTGCTACCAGTGCACATTTACCTAAACTATGGCCCAATTTCAAAGCTAGTGATGATATTCCGTAATCTTGTTGATGAATTTCAGTTCTCTGTGATAGACATAAATGCTTAACAGCCATTATGAGAATATCGTCATTTTTGGGCAGTAGACTCTCCTGGAGTGTTTGCTTGAACAATTTAACAGTCTGAATGGCTAACAAAGCCGCCCTAATTGTCGCATACTTTGCCGAATGTATTCATACTGATGTCTATTATACCTTTCATATAATAATAAACTCGTATTTTTTTCTAACGTCACTAATGTCGACGTCTTTAAATGCAGATACTATGCTTTTCATGTAATTGCTAGAGTATTCGTTTAAAGAACTGCCTAAAAGTGCAATACTTTCTCCTCTAAGGTCCCTTCTTGTTACAATGCCGTGTAGATCATGATTGATCTGTGGTATACCAGGTTTTTTTTCGGGCAATTTAATTTTGTGACGTTAGCTCTGGCCGAAATTATTATTTCTACGCATTAGAATGCGTTCAAATTTCGTCCCGCTAAAATTTCGTCACATTCACCTAGAAAACATCGCCAAAGCGCGAGAAACATGATAACACGGCGAAATCATCGTTCTGCGCCCGCATCGACAGGACGTCGTTCGGAGCATCCGTCCCAAATTTCCAGCACTGATAAACTGTATGGTATTGTATAAATAGCAAACGCACGCTGTTAGAAGGGCTTGCGTCCGCCGACACTGACCCGCGTCTTGCTCTAGGTCCTCGGGGACCTAGTTCCTGAAACCAATCCGAAACACTTGATTCCTGCGACTAGAAATTGCTAGGAAACCGTCCTGAACGCGCTATGACAAGAATCGTTTTGAGGCTTCGTGATTATCGACCTAAAACGACTTGTTATAAACTAATTTCAATTTCTGTTAAACTCCCCTGAGCTCGCTATAATAACAATCGTTTATGGCTTCGTGATTATCGACCAAAACGATCCGTTATAAATCAATCTCGATTTCTGTTAAACTTTCCCTGAACTTGCTATAATAACAATCGTTTATGGCTTCGTGATTATCCACCAAAACGATCTGTTATAAATCAATCTCGGTTTCTGTTAAACTTTCCCGAACTCGCTGTAATAACAATCGTTTAGGGCTTCGTGATTATCGACCAAAACGATTGGTTATAAATTTTTTTCAACCTGTAGAAACGGCACACACTAGTCGCAAGAACCAATACGAAACTTATTTATAAAACTTAAAAATTCAGAGCTTTACTCACCTGGAGGAATGCTGTTTTATAAACGTCTTGAGCCTGTCCGTAGTGCCTTAATTTAACAATCAAAATCTCCGTGGTTTAATTGGCAACTTTGAAGGTTATTACCGTTTCTAAACGAATTTGATATACTGTCATTTTACTTGCTAAAAGAAGCTATTCGGCACTGCGGGCAAGTCGGGCCTTCGCCCTACGTTGATTTATAGTCACAACTCCCGAAATAAACCATATTACACCCGAATTTACTATGTTCGACAAATATAAACAAAGTTAACCTCGAATTTTATATTTACAGTCGTGGCCGCTAGAGGACGTTTGCGCAACCACAATCCCGGTGTGTGTACGACCTGAGTGACCTGCAACCCGCTTAACCCGAGAAGCAAAAGGGGTTGTCTGCATGTCAGGTTCCTCCAAAGAGGCCAGAGAAGAAACCATATTATTTTTGTACTAAATACGGGAAATATTTTTATTATGTTACAATGTAAATAGTTATACCCAAATAAATCCCTTTATGTTATATGTACTTTTCTGTATACTTGAGAGAGTAAATTGGACCTTGGCGTCTGAGCTGCCTGAGAGTAAAAAGTTCATTAACAGTGGTAATTATTCATAGCCCTAAAGTAAGCAAATAATTGACAATGCAGGCTATTACAATTTCACGTGGTGCCATAGGGTAGATAGAAGAAAAAATCCTAGGCAATGCGGACAGGGGCCGTAACTCTTGTAAGAAATAGCGTGTAGCTCAATATTTCTAGGCCGGCGCGCGGCGACTTAAAATTAGTTCACCGGTTTTTAGTGCTAATACTTCGCAATTGTGAAAATAATCTCCCGCTCTAAGTATGCAGAGAAATCCTTCCCTCCTTCTTTCGTCACCACTATTAGGTGCCAGTAACTTTGCAACAATTTATTACAAAAATAACAGTTATGCTGTTTGTCGTAAACACGATTTCCAGAATTGGCCTTCTTGGTGCAATTTACGAAAATACCTAAAGTTTCACTAGGATCGTCTGTAAGCGATGACAATGAATAACTTCTTTCTCTACTACTGAGTTTTTTTCCTTAATGTCCTTTTTGATTTGTTGGGGTTTGTCTCCGCAGGTTTACTTGTAGAAGGGCCGTCTGAATCTGATGAGGAAGGAACGATTCTCTTTCTTGAATCTCGTATGTTTGTTTTCATAGATCTAATATTTTCATCTACATTTATTGTATTGGTCGTTTTTGACTTCTGTTTTTCAAAAATCTATAATTGTCAAAGTCATTGTCATGAGAGGAGTCAGTTGGTGGAACATATTCAGATTCGGATGCACTAAAGTCTTTCAACTATGGACTTTCAAGTTGAAAAAGTACTTGCTCCCTGACATGTATGGTGTCTGCTAAATTAAGAATGATTGATTCACTATCCGTTTCTTTCCCTGAATAGGTTCAATAAAAAATAATTCGGTATCGTGTGAAATGTTATTAAGATTTTCGTTTATGCTTTTCTTAGCGGGTCTGCTGCTAACAGTTTCGGCTTTATTCAATGGGATATATGTTGTCTCTCTTCCCGTTTTTGCGTCATTAGTATCAGTGACTTTTTTCATCGGTCAATATAATTTCAGAATCTACATTCTGTTCAGTGTCATTGTATTTCGGTACATTCATAACAAGACTTGAGATAATAACATTATCACTGTTATCAGTTTCGCAAATATTTATAGAAGCACATGTCTCAGCAGTTCCATTTTCTTGGTCGTGTTCAACAAACCTATTTTCGCATTCTTTTTGGTGCGAGTTGCAGTTTTTCAACAATCATAGTTAATTCAGGACCTACTAGCTGTTCTTTCTCAATGCATGGGCCAACAAGCACTTCGTATTCAAGTTCCGAGATACTTCTTACAAAATCAGTTGAGAATTGTGCTCCAAATGCGTCATTTAATATGGCATTGCTTTCAGCAATTACGTGTTTATTCTTGACACCGTCATTCCTTCTTTTAGTTGTACAGCTTATTCCTATATGATGCCATAAATGCTTTTTCAGCATAAACCCTAGGCAATGAGGAGAAGGCCCGTAGTCGTTAAGATTTACAAATTTTGATTATTCTTCGGAAGGGTGTCGTACTAAAATCAATTCGCCCCTTTTTGCTGCAATTACACCTATATTGTGATAAAAGTCGCCAACCCTAATAAAATTTGCAAAACCGTCCCTTCTTTGCTTCGATTTTTTTGCAATGCCAATAATTTGGCGACATCTGTTTCTTTTCTAATGCCTGGCAGAGTTTTGAACAAGCTTTTGACAAAAATAACTTTGTTTCGGACGCGCTTTCCATTATCTTTGACTGCCGCTTGAATTTCTATGTGTGGTTTCTTATCGCGTTTTGAAGGAGGTCCAGAAATAACTTTATTAGTCGTGGAGTCAGGTAGTGCTCAGTTTGAGGAGACTTTTCATTTCTTTCTTTTTTTGCGGTGATTGTTTTTTTCCAGGTAATAATTTTCTTTTCCCTGCTTTTACCCGGTCGCTTACGTTTTTTTCTACGCTTCTAATTTTTTTCTTCTTGAAAGATTCCACATTTCTAGTTCCAAGTGATGGTTCAAACACTTCTCTTTCATCCTCATCTGTGGTATTTTCGGCAACACTCTCATTATCTGTCGGAAGATACTCGCTACCGCTTGTTTTGTCCTCTGACCAATCAGAACAATAATTTGGCTGTTCAGGTTCTTTAAAGGTCAAGTTTACGCTGGTTAAAGATTTTAGGCCGCTTGGGGAGTCTGCACTGCATGTTACTACGGTATTGTCGATAACAGGTGCGCTTGACCTCTTTAGCTCTTCCATGTTTAGATTTGCTATAATTAAAAGAAATGTATGTCCAATTAAACTAAACTAACCTTAATACATAATGTTTAAAACAAGGTAGTGCCTACGGAACCAAATATTCAGACAAATAGGAGTTATTATTCGACATTCGTCCGAATGAAAATTAGAGAAGTTTTTAAAGCAAGGAAAATCTACAAATTTTTTTAAATTCTCTGAAGGAGATTCCCAGATCATATTCACTAAATGTTTCAAAATTTAAATTAGGAAATAGTAATAGCTATTGACATACCTAGTTACCTAGGAATGCTATGGCTATCATAACTGCTGCAGATGTCAATAGAAATCCGAGCTCGTAGAGCGAATACTCTATATACATAATATTATACTCTCTATAAATATACAGGCTGATTCTTTTTGACCGTCTGTTAGAAGTATCTCAAGAACGAAAAAAGCTATTGAACTGAAAATGTATATGTGGCCACAACGGGATCGGATGTATTTCATGGAAATATTTTCATAACATAGATCCCATCCCTTTATGGCCACATGTAAATTTTCAGTTCAGTAGCTTTTTTCGTTCTCGAGATATTTCTAAAAGACAGTCAAAAAGAATCACCCTATATAGAGAGATTACTGTCACGCTCGATACGTGATATGTACAATATTGAAATGACAAAACAATAATCAAGAGTGCAATTTTAGCTTACCTGGTATCACTATTGGAGGTTCCTCAGGAAGTTCATTCATCTCAGAAGATGGCTCTATAAAAAATAAATTTGATTATAGGTAATTATTATAACATAATAATGGATGTAAAAACATGTGGCAAATAATTATTATACTTGCATAAATAACCAAGAATGCAATTTTAGCTTACCTGGTGTCACTTCTATTGGGAGTTTATTTGTGTGGAAATATGACTCTATAAAAAATTATTAAATTAGGTAATAACCAGAAGGATCCTCAGATAATTATGTGAATTGGTGTTAATAATTACTAAATTGTTGATAATAATATTATTATAATATTATATTATAAAGAAAACATACCATATTCGGTTGGATTTGATGGGACAGGGTTTATCTCAATAATAGGTGATTTCACCTTTTCATTGGCCCCTAAATTAAAATATTAAAATACAACGATTAAAAACCTAAATCTATATAAGAAAAATTGTAACCTTACCATTAAAGACATATAGAGCTCGTCCTTGTAGATATTGATCTAGTCCTTTAGTGCTCTCATACCTTGGCAAGTTTAACATAGAAATGATTTTTATCGATCCTGTATTCATTGCTACAACTGAAGTAGTACCTAAAAATTTAATTTGGATTGTTATATTAGACAGTGGCCTGTTGTGAGTTGTTTAGCGGACTTTTTCCACTGTCTGAGTGTTTTTCACAGGACGTTTAAGGAGTTCTTTATCTACTCCCGTCATCAGACGTGCTTTCATACGTTTTTTCTACGTACAGTAGTGACTACCCCGGGATTTGAACCCGGGTCCTCTGATCACTTGTGGTTACGAGCCTGTCACTCTTACCACTGAGCCCCTTTGTGTTTTCCCAATATTCAACAAAGATGTGTGGTTCTGATTTTTCATCCAACTTTCGTCTTAGTTCCTTGGATACACGAACCATGGCGATGCATCCAAAAACCTTAGGGTGAGACAAGTCTGGCACCTTTCTCGACCATGCCTCTTCGGGTGTTAGCCTATTCAAAGCCCTAGTTGCAGCTCTGTTTCGTAGACAGCTTGCTGTACTTATTGCTTCTGCCCAATATTCGGTGGGTAGATCGGTATCCATCAGCATGGTTCTAGTTCGTTCAACTAGTGTGCGGTTCAGACGTTCGGAAGTTCCATTTTGTTCCGGGGTTGTCTGATGTTGAATTCCATTACCCTTTAAGCTTGTAAGAAGCTTATTTTGAGATGGTAGGACCCTATAATTTATGTGTTTCTGATCTGTTAATAATTTAATAAGGGTACCACCCAAAATATTTTTCGTGTATTCGTATTATCAAATCTCAGGTTGATTAAAAGCTACTTGTAAATTGATAGCTAAAATAAATAGTTGTATGCCCTTTATAATCTCTTATTTATCTGCAACTAATCAAATAAAACGCTAGCTCAAAATTTCGGTAAAGCACAGACTCATCACTCGCTTAGGTTCCCCTTTGAATGCATTATTTATTAAAAATTATTAAAGTACGGATCTGTTCTCCGGATTAGCTCAAACGCGCTATTGAAAAACTGAAATTAGCTCATATGTTAACCAAGATGGTTGCCGTTTACAAGTTGCGTTTAATTGAATGATAAATACTGTGAAATTAGTCAACGTGTTATCGGTAATTGTTTGAAATTTGACTGTTTTCCCGGTATTAATTTGTCTTGTGTTTTAGCACTTGCGGGAACGCTATTTCAACTGTTTTAGGAAGGCGTCCTTTGACTCGCATAACCTCACAATCGGATTTGCTATTTGAACAACAATTATTCCTCTGGAGCCGTAGGAATTACTTGAATATTGCTCGGTACTATCGCCTTTATGCTGCACGTAGCTTTCCAAGGTCTAACAGCGCTTATTTTAGTGAATTTGGGTACCTGGTTTTGGTCTAATTGCCTCGCTTGCACGAAACGACGCCGTTGCTGTGGGGAAGCTGTTGTAGGCCCCCTGGTGATGAGATCTCTGGAATGCGGCCTAACGGAGCTGCTCGTTGCCCTGGGATGCTGACCTGGTCGCCCCAATGGTTGTACTCTAGCACGCAGACTTCGAAACTTCAGTTGGATCGTAGCCGATTTGATACCAGAAGGCACCTCTCGTGGACTTCGAATTTTTGGTGATGGATTTTTATGCAAATATTACCACACCTACTCTGAATTGCACTGATTAAAACGACGTACTTTTTATAATAAAATATTAACATTTATTGCACAAAATTCAATTTTAAAGGAGAGCACATTTACCACATCAATCAGCATGAATTAATTCATTTGTCAACCTCCCTTAATTTTTTTATAAACAAAAGCTAGTTACTTTCAAATAAATTGCGGATATTAACAAGGTTCAAAACATTAACTTTTAACAATAATTCTACTTAAAATTATGATTTTGTACACTAATACTATATCTAAAATAATTATTTACATTTATATTAATTTAGCGTATCTATTTTTCACTGCACATCTTTTTAATTGGCGTTTTAAAAGTTCACACGTCACTGCACTGACTCAAGTATTTAATTGGCGCATATCCTGCACTGGGTTTCATTTGAATTTTCTGTTTGATTTTCGTTCACAATTTTAAATTCATATGTGTTTTCTTTTCTGCAAATCCTATAATCCTTGCCTTTGATTCTTACAGTTTCTTTCGAATGCTTTAATGCCTTCTTTCTTATATGCCCGTTCCATGTTTTTAAGCTTATTTATGCTTCAATCACCTTTCTTATAAAACCCTGACTGGATTTCACCATTAAAATATGCCTGAGTTCTACGCTTCATTCCCTTGTGTTCGCCATCCATCTTGTAATTATTAAATTTTCATCCGGCTTGGCCTATACATTTAGCACAAACCTAATTAACTAACCGAACTTACACCCAATTTGGCTCCCTATGCGAAATGAGCTTTGCTTACTGCGTTTATTAATTATTATTCTGCAATTACTGGCATCTCATTACAACTGTATTCATTTTTTGGCAAATTGAAATTTTAGCTTTGCAGTCATATAAGATATCTCACTCTGAGCTTTCATGAAGTGTTCATTAATTTGGCAATGCTAACAGAGTTGATCTATAGGGCTTAAAACCATAGCAATATATTCTCCTCCATTATCAGTTCGCAGTGTTTTGATCTTTCTGCCAGTTTCATTTTCCATTACAGCTCTGTATTCCTTAAATTTGTCTGTAACTTAATTTTTGAAGTTCAAGAAATACACAAACGATTTTCGGGAATAATCATCCATAAAGGTTAAGAAATATTTCGCTCCTCCAATTGAGGTTACTTGCATTGGTCCGCAAACATCTGAGTAAACGAAATCCATAATATCATTTGTCCTTACATTTGTAGATGTACAAATGGTAATATATTCTGCTTAGCTTTTATACAAGCTACACATTGTGTCATTGAATCGGAGAATGAATTTATACCTGTACAGATGTGCCTTTGTAGTGAAATCATCGATTGCTGTTTCAAGTGTCCAAGTCTTCGATGCCAAATTTCTTGTGAAGTTGCAACTGGTGGTATGAGAGTTGAATTTGATTCAGATGCATCTAATCGATACATGTTACTGTCAAGAGTTGCCGTTCCAATGATTTGTTTATCATCAACTTTAACTTTACATCCAACAATCCTGCATCCTTCACTGTCAAATATTAAGGTTTTGTTTTTCTCAGCAATTTTTGCGACTGATAAAAGATTCACTGGTAAATCTGGAACGTGAACTACCTCTTTTACTATAGCTGTACTACTAGTGGTAAGTGGAAGTCGCACTAATCCACTGCCGGATACTGTCATTTGACTTCCATTATCAATTCCAATTGTTTTGTTTTCGTCAACTTTCTTAGTTTTCAATTAAATCCTTTTGTGGTGCCATATGCGATGTGCAAACAGAATCTAGATACCAGATACGGCAAGAAATGCTTCTTCAGTTTTTGATTTTGTATTCGGAACGTGTGTTTCTGTTCTCCCTATTGAGCAGTTGAGTTTAATGTGACCATATTTTTTACAACCAAAACAGCGGGGCCCTTTACCTTTCGGCTTCTGTGGAACCTTGTTTTTGTTTGGTTGAAATTTATTCTGACCAAAAATGCATTGTTTTCTTGGTTTTTCCCAACATTTTTGACATTATCTTGCAGAAGCAAGTTTTTAACAAACTCTACAGTGATATTGTGATTCGATCCTTGTATCCCCACGATCAGCGGTTGAAAACTATCTGGAAGTCCACCTAAAATTATCATTCCTATATCTTCAGAATCCATCGTCTTGCCTATGCTTTCTTACTGCTCAGCTATTGTTTTGAGGGTTAACCTGCACTGTACCCTCAACTCTGATAACATGTAATTCACTTCTCTACAACTTAACTTTCAGTTTGTTTGACACTGGGTCCATAACCTGATGGAATAAAGTGGAAGTATAACACATCTGTCAAATAATTCAAGTAGACCAGTGACAATGTAGCGTTGTTCTGTTTTCAGCCAATAAAAAAGAATTATATCGACATAACCAGTAGTGGTTCCAAGCGGCATAATTTTTCGACATAACCACTAATGATCCTGGCGACAAATTTTTGACATTTTAATATGCATTCTAAGGAACAAACTGAAGTATTTAACAACCTTTATTATTTAAAATTAAATGTACAGTTATTAAATGTAACATTTTCGAAATGTTGATAGCTCTTTGCACAAATATGTTGTGATTGAGAAGAACTAGATGCACACGTGACTTCTGATCTGGTGGTAACCGTTTCTTTTCTCATCTCTTCGCATCTAATCCAGATTTCTCGGCTATGATTTTAATCCATTTGCCTACTTCGTTGATTCCCGCTGGACAATTTTTGTACCACCCACATGAGTTGTTTTCCTGTCAGTACGGATTAGGTGTTAAGAACATCGGATCAGTGTTCACGTTGCTACCTCTTTTTAAAATAAACTTGTAGCACAATCTGAGGAAAACAAAATGTGTTAAAAACGATAGTCACAAAATAATGACTTTACGTTATTACCTCACAGGACACAAATTAGCAGTATTTACATTTGGTATTAACCATTTACTTTCAGCCAGTTTTTGAGCACCTCCTTGACAAGATGTGCTAAATATATGATTTTTTCTACTCACTGTATAGAAAGTCGGCGTTTGTGCCCTAGTTTTAGGAAACAAAACTGTCAATTTCCAACGAGCGGGATCCAATTTTTATTGACTCCCGGCGGGAACCATTATTTTTTGCTCCCGCGTTTGTGTTTATGTCACCATGGATATCACACCAAAGCTTTACAACGTTATGTTGATTTAGAAATTAGACAAAATGTCACTACAGAACTCTAGAGTCACTATAATGATTTCCTAAAGCAACATTTTTGAAATTTCGAGCTATAGGACATGCGTTCGAAGAAAAAATCATATATATATAGTTTAATATGTTAGCTGGGAAAAGGATGATCATCCAACCCTCAGTACTGGGCACAATATTCAGAGCTTTATTGGTTATAGGAAATTAAAATCACATTGTATCTTGTCAGACGTTTCAGGATTCTTTTATTCCGTTATCAATGACCTAAGAAGGAATTTACAATAGTACAAAAGTGATCTAACAAGCAGTTTATGAACTTACCGCAAAATACTAGTGCATAACCTTATTGCTGTTAACATGTATTGATGGAAAATTTATAATTTGAACAAGAAAGGAAGTGGTGACGCCGCATTTTTCTTAATCTTAGAAGCACACTAAGTGCTACTGATTGGTATAATAACATTTTAAAATACACAGACACAATTAAAACCAGTTTAAAATTTGTAAATTTATAAAATTTGGGCCATGGCCTGCAAGGTCATGAACAGGTGTAAAATGTGTGAAATTGCTGCATGTTGATAGTTCGCGCATGCGCAATGATGCACGCTTATAAATATTACGAGGGGAGACCAAAAAGTGGTTGGACGGTCCACCTTATTTAACAAAAATAATTTGAGTTTAAAGTTAAAAATTCAAAGAAAATTTATTATTGGCCATAGATAGCAAAAGGTGATAGGAAACACTTAAACTGTCAATATCTTTTTTTGAATTTAATGCATTCGAAGTCCCGAAAATGCTACACATCTCTATAAAAGTACGCCTGTTATTGTTAGGTTCAGTAGCAAAATCCATGCTATGGCCAGTATTGCTGACATGAGTGGCTAACGCACAGGCCTTGGGTTGGACTTTGGAGTCACTCTTGTGTTGGGTTAGTCTAGCATTGAGTCTTTGGGCTGATTGTCCAATATACGATGAGTCACAATTCTGGTAATTAATTTGGTAGACTGCATACGGAGTTAAAAGAGTTGGTGTTTTGTCGTTGAGTTTAGAAAAGTAGTCTTTCAAGACATGCTGATGTTTGTCTGCAATGGTAATTTGAACCTGGTTACGGAAAATTCATTTGATTGTAGCTGATAGCTCGGGTATGTAAGTGAGACTTTTGTAGACAGGTGGCTTAGGATGTGGTTCTTCTATGTTAGCAGGAGTTTCATTGTTACTTCTCCTGTTTTTGTTGTTAGCAGATATAATAGAGTTCAGCAGAGCTACTGGATAATTATTCAATTTAAGGATAGTTTTAATTTATTTAAGTTCGTATTGTGAAAATCTGGATGCGATATTGTCAGGATTCTATGTTTTAGTCCTTTCACCACATTGATTTTGTGGCGGATATTGTGAAGGGAACGAAAGTTCAAAAACCTTCCTGAGCTGGTCGGTTTTATGTACCAGTCCAGTTTGATAATGTTGGAATCACTCCTGATGACTAGGGTATCCAAGAAGAGAACGGATTTCTCTGTTTCTTTTTCGACCGTAAATTGAATGTGTTGATTATAATGATTGAAGACTTCTAACACTTTGTCTATTTCCTCCGCTGGTGCTGCACAGATTATATCGTCTACAAACTGGCATAAGAATGGAAATTGGAAATCCAATTTTAAAGAACAGTCCTTAATGATGGTGTTCACAATAATTTCGGCTAAAATGGGTGAGAGGGTGGAGCCCATGGGAGACCCGAAAATTTGTTTGTAAAAGGAATTATTAAAAGTGAAATATGAAGAATCAAAAATAAATTTTAATAAGGCTAGAAATTCAATTTTGGGGATTTGAGTATTAGGTTCTAATAAATTCCAATTTTTGTCTATTATTTGTGTGACTAACTGAAGTGGTATGTTGGTGAAGAGTGACACTACATCCAAAGAAAAAATGACATAATTGGGTGGTAATTGAAAGTTGTTAATTAAAGTGCTGAAGACAAAAGTATCTTTCACTCTATAATTGTTATACTCTGTAAATGACTGGCTTAATATTTCTGCTATAAACTTAGAAAGGTTCCTGTCCGGAGATTGAGGTAATGAAACAGTAGGTCTGCACGGTGTGTCGGGTTTATGTATTTTTGGTAACCCGTAAAGTTTAGGAGACACGGCATTATGGCAAATAAGACGTTTATAGATGATATCATCTATGTAATGTTTATTTAGCAGGTCCTTTATAAGTTTATTCAGTTTAGTTTCTATGGTAGTAGTAGGGTCTTTAGAAATTTGTTTATAGACTTTATCGTCTTGCAGTAACGTTTGCATTTTATTTAAATAATCTGTGCGATCTCTAGCTACTGATTATTAATTCCTTTGCTCCCTAGATATATAAATAGCTATTATTCTACTCTGCCGGTTTTCAAGCCTTCTTTGAGGTAGTGTATAAGGCATTTTGCTCCTTCACCACGGCGCCATACTAATTCGTAAGATGCTATCACAAAACATTTCTTTTGTAGTCCATTAGGGGTATTTTCGTCTAGAAGTTTTACTATATTAACATATTCTTCTTTTGTAATGGCAGCAGCACTTGTGGTTCTTTTTTCGGGCTGACACTGAAGTTGTTTCCGTTTAAAATCCCTTGCATCGCGAGACGACTTGAAAATCAGATCGGAAAAAGATTTATTGCAACGTTCCACTTGTTTAAGTACATTTCTTGGAGTATTTTTGCTGTAATGTTCCACATATTCGTAACGGCCGTCTTCTTATACTCACTACCGTCTTGTTTTTTCATATTATAAGTCAGGACTTGGTTAGCACCATATTCTTCTCTTCACAAAACTGAGTAAATTGCCTCCAAACAGAATCATGACTTTTTTTGTATTTTGGGGAGTACTTTTTTGAATGTCTTCATTAATTTGACTTTCTGAAGCACTACCGAATCATTTTACAGGTTTATGCATCGTTAAAATTATAAAAACCGACGAAAAATTCACTGAATTGCAAAGTTTTCAATGTGATGACAGTTAGTATAATTTTTGGTTTTGGTTGCTCCTATGGAAACGAACTCACAGCAATCCAAATTTCGCGTAAAAATTTGCTCTCAAAACGAATTTGTACAGTTATATTCGTTGAATTTTCTCTCGAAAACCATTCGTTTCAAAGTTATTTTTTTTACATTTTTTAAGCAGAATCACTCGTGTCCATTTTGTTTCAGCACTCGTGATATTAAAAAACCAAACGAAATGGACATGGGTGATTCTGCTTAAAAAATTTCGACATAACTTTGACCACTCATGGTATTATAAGTGATAAGAACACAAGTAATACAAGCAACGGTAAATGCTATATTCACAGAACGATACAGACAGTATATATATCGGTTATTTTTCATACATTAATAGGAACATTAGTTATAATTATTGCATGACTATTCTAGCAGCATGTAGTAGGCAAAATAAAATTAAAAATCTGGTGTGATACACTCACACAACTTCCTTTTTCAGTGATCTTATAATTAGCCAAAAATTTGATTTTCAATTTGTAAGCATTTGTCAAAATTTTCAAAAATTACAAATTCTACAAAAACGGTTCAAAATAGAACGTTAGTTGAAGAGACAAATTTTCTCTAAAATTTTAATTGAATTCAAAAATGTAATAATATACTGGGTGTTTTATTTAAAATAGGAGTTAATAAAAAAATAGAAAAAACCAAAAGAAACCCATTTTAGAATTATTCGACTGGAAAATCACCTACCTCACATCAATACACACTAAAAATGTAATCAAAATGTAAAGTTTGAAAAAATCGTTAGAGCCGTTTTTGAAAAAAATCGAAAAAACTGAAAAATCACAAGAGTAAACACCTACTTCCGGTTATGCGATTTTCTTCATAACGTTGCTGTCTCATCTACATAGTACCTAAAACTTATATATGAAGTTTCACCGTCATAGCTCTTTTCGTTTTTGAGATATTCTGTTCATAGGCAGGCAGACAGACAGACAGACACACAGACAGACAGACCAATGAACAAAAACATGTTTTTTGGGTTCAGGCGACTCGAAAACGTGAAGATCTGTTGAAAACTCAATTTCGAATTTTTTGGGGTGAATCCAATACTTCCTTTATCGTAAAAGGAAGTAAAAAACAAGGAACGTTACCATTGTCTGATGACATAACAAAGTTTATCTACTTTGCGTTCGTACTGAGGCTATTACGATACTCGTCTGCGTATCGTATAGACAAAAAGTGATGCTATAATAAAAATTCTAAAAACAGTAATTTTTGTTTAAAACAGTGTCAAAGTAGATAAAATACTGTATGATACCTCGCTTCGCTCGTCGTACCCTAAACCCATGCGTGCTACAAAATGTTTCTTATAAAACTCGTATCATAATATACTATTAAATGTTTTCTAATAGAGGGCTCAGAATATTCATATACAATACCGCGAGCGGTCGACGAATTGCCGAAAATTTTTTTCAAAGTGTATGAGTGTTTATTGCTTCGATATAAATTTTGAAGCAATAAGCACGAATAAACACTTTGACAAAAATTCATGCAATTCGTCGGCTGCAAGCGGCATTTGAAGGACTATTCAACGAACAAAATTAACATTTCTTAGTAATTAATCAATTTTATCACGTCCTCTTTGAAAATAAAAATCTGTTGACGTAAAATAAATTGTTTGTCAAATTTGACATTTCTAATATCATATTTGATTAATTTTACAGGAAGAGAAAAAAATTGTCATTAAAACTCCGCTAGCGGAATTGTTGCACAATTTTACGCTGATTGGTGGCAAATGACATAAATACTAAATTATGATTAGTGAATAGTTAACTTGAAGGGGATGAGTTGAATAGTCACCAAAATTTGTTAGTTTTTACATATTTTATGGAGAAAACTAGCAGAACTTACTTTGCTATATATTGTTGTTTATAATCGAAAACCTAGTGGTGAATCGCATCGGATTCTAGTTGAGGGCTAAATATACACCCTTTAGCAAATATTGCTATTCCAGAAGAACTTGAAATACTTGACAAAAGTTATAAAGAAAAGGCACACATCACTTAGAAACTTGTAATCAGGGGTAAGTTAGATACAACAATTTGTGCATTTATCCCACAAAATGTGAAATAATTCCTCGACTATATTTATGAACATAGAGCGAATGTAAAGGTTGCTGATGACAACCCCTATCTGTTTGGATTGCCCGGAAAGTTAAGTGGAATAAAACTCAAAACATTAGAAACATGTTTTTTGATGAGAAAGTATACCCCTATGCCTAAGTTGCGTAATCCACTTCATGTTAGAACTACCTTATTAAGAAAACATTGGCAACTAAAGTATCTACTTTAAATTTGCAAGATGCTCCACAGGAAATGGTCCATGATTTTATGGGTTATCATGCAAACATCCATAAAGACTTTTATCGTCAACAGGTCATAAAAAAGGATCTTATGATGTATAAAATTCTCGATCAAGACATTGGCTGTGAGACTGCATAAAGCACTTCTGGTAATGTTTCCCTAAAAAGTGTTATTGTTTTATAACTTTTGTAATTCCAGATCGAGATTAATGTAATGGATATAGGCAATTAGAGATCAAGAGAAAAATGATGGAAATTAAGAAAAATCGAAAGAGTAAACACGCTAGGGCAACTGCTAAAGTGGAATCAAGTACTGGCAGTGAAAACGAAGCAGAGAGAAATTTTACAGGAATGAGAAAATGTAGCTAAGTATCCCATTAAAGAACCCAACGATCCTATTGCTGCAAACAACAGCGATGATCCCACAGTTAAGTCAGTCGACTTGGAAAATAGTAGTGAAGACGAGGAAGAGATCAAAATGAACTGTAAATATAACTTGTAATAATTTTAAAACAAATTTTTAATTTATATTTTTAATAGGTTACCAACCAAACACGGTGCGAGATCTAGAAGCGATAAAAGGCAAAGCAGGTATTTACAAGAGTTTAAGTGATTGCTGGCCGCTAATCATAAATCATTTTAGGAAACGCAATCCCAAGGTTAAATTTGCGCAGTACACAAAATCCAATACTACAATCATTAGTTCATTACTTAATGACTACACCGATCGAGGTGTTTACCCACAGGTCACCAATTTCAATCGGCTATTGACACCTACCCTGAGTTAGTAAACCAAACTGTGGCTACTACAAAAAGTTTTTTGCAACCCGAAATAAAAATAGTAGTTTATTTATCTAGAACGAAAAGTGACATTTTAAAGGACGAGAAAGTTGCTTACGGCCGAGGCGTGAGCCGAGGACGGAATTACTTGCGAGGACCTTTAAAAACACTTTTCGTTCGTGGTGAATACAACGGTTTATTTCATACTCCAAGTTGAATGAATTTTAAATAAAAAGTTGTAAATCACTTCAAATATCATGTCAACAACTAACGTATAATTTTAAAGTACTTGAACTCTAATATTTTACTTTAAAGTACTAGGACTTTAATGTTCCATTTTTTTACCATAATAGTTATTTATGTTACAAGGCCGTGAACTAGGACTTTTTTTTATGAGAATGAATATTATTTGGCGAGGCGCAGGCCGAGCCAAATAATCATTCGAATAAAAAAAAGATAGTTCACAGCCATGTGGCATACAAACTTTTGTGTGCAACTGTGAAAAATTACCAAAATTAAAGTTTCAATCGAATCTTTACATAAAATTAAATTTAGCAGTGTGCTTTGGTATGGTAACTAGGGCTTGCGTAGTTGCTGTTTATTATTAATTGTCATTCATATTTAATTGAAAGGTGTGCTGTTTTTTGTGCTTTTTAAGGAAAATGAGCAGTGAAAGTGAAGACGATTGCTTTCCTAATACTCTACCGGAGTTACAAATCGCTGCAAAGGAGGTAGTTTCGAATTTATTACCTGAAAAATCGAAAAAAAATTACGAAGTACACGTATCGACTATTCAAGGACTGGTGTGGCGAGAAAAAGGTTAGAAACATTTCTGAAAGTGTGATTTTGGCATATTTCGACGATAAATACAAGAATTGTAAACCATCAACGACATGGTCTGCATATTCCATGTTGAAATCTACGATAAACATAAACGACAATATCGACATAAGTAAATTCCCTAAACTACTGCCCTTTTTGAAGACAAAATCAGTAGGGTACCGACCAAAAAAGTCACGTACATTGTCAGGAAAGCAGATTAAGCAGGTTTTGGAGGAAGCCGATGATGAAAATCATTTGCTAATGAAGGTAATTAAAGCAAAATTCCGCTGAACGTGTGTATATATTTTTTTTATTTTAGGTAGTTTTGATTTTTGGAATCTCAGGAGCTATGAGAAGAGAAGAATTGACAAAGCTGACTGTTAATAATATAGAAGATCGAGGATGCGTACTTGTCGTACACATACCTGACTCCAAGACAAATCGAGAACGAACATTCACAATAACTCATCAGGATTATATTCAACTCTACCGAAAATATTATGCTCTACGTCCTACTAACGCGACTAGTCAACGTTTTTTTTAAGGTATACCAGAGGAAAATCTGCTAATCAGGTTGTCGGTATACATAAAATTGGAGAAATTCCAAGTATTATTGCTAAATTTCTGAAGCTGTCAGATGTGAAAATGTATACCGGCCACTGTTTCAGATCATCTGCTACTCTTTTAGCAGATTCTGGAGCAGATATTACAGAAATTAATGTTCATAAAGAATAAAAAGACAGTACTTCTTTTGCTCCAACTAGCTTGCCAACATCATTTAAAATTTTAAATGAAACAAATTGCGCCTCTACTAATGCTACTGCATCTTCCTCTGGTATCAATGTAAATAATGCTAGCGGTAGCACATTCAATTCTCATTTTAATAATTAAGAATCTTTTGTTCGGTATTATTATATGTATAATTAACAATGTTTGTAATCACATATTAATAAATAACGTTCGAATTATCTAATAAAAGCTAATTTCATTCAAGATCATGACCTGTAAAAAAAAGTCTTTGTCGGCCGGTAAAAATAGTATATTATACATCAAGGTAGCGAAGCGCAGCATTATAACCTGAGCGCATATTAGATACTGAGCGCGCAGCGCGAAGTATCTAAACCGCGAAGGTTATAAGACGATTCGCTACCGTGGTGTATATACTATTTTTTGCACTACCAAACGGCTTAATACCTAAATTCCCAACAAATTTCGAAAATATTTTAACTGTCAACCTGACAATACAGCTCTTTAAAACGTCAAAATTAAAATAGTCATATTTGGTAACTTAGCAATTTATTAGTTACCACGGTGAAAATTGTTTATTTTACTTTCTCTCCCTTGGTGGAGAAAATCAACTTCACGACCTAAAAATAGGCCAATAACGATGCGTTCTGAGACTAGTAGTGCAAAAAAGTCTTTTTCCACGACCGGGAGTAGAAGTCCGTTTCTATAGCATCAAAATTGTGACAGAAGTAGAACATTTGCTCCCTAGAGACTAAATAAGACAAAAATTTCCCTAGGGAGTTTTCATTATGACTGACACAACAATTATGCCAAATTCGAGGTTATCGGGTTAGGTTTTGCGTCAGTTTTGACACAAACTGACGCAAAAACTAACCTGCTAACCTCGAATTTGACATATTTGTGAGCTCTTGTCATAATGACTTACAGTGCCACCAACTTTAAAATTTACCATAGGTTACTAATTTTAAAATAATTGTAACTAAAATGTCAATAAATGACGTTTAAAAAAACGGGTTTTTCGTTTTTAATCTTCCTGCAAAGTGAAAAAAATTGTATATGCAACTCGGAGAGAATGCTATTTTGCTTCAGTGCAATTTCTGACTCTCGGGCTTCGCCCTCGAGGCAGAAATTGCACCTCAGCAAAATAACGCATTTCTCTCCCTTATTGCATAATCTACTATTTTTTTACGTTGTCAAGGTTTTATTTTACTATAAACAAATGTGCTATTTCACGACTCAAAATCAAGCAAAAAAAGTAACGTTTTTTTGACAGTTGCACACAATAGTAATTTTTGTATTAAGTGCATGAAATGAGTGTTTTTTATGGCGGGTGAGAATGTAAATTTTCGCCGAGGCAGAAAAGACATTCAAACACGCCATAAAAACACGAATTTTGCCACGAAATACAAACAATGTTTTTTTCTACAGCCGTCAAAAAAAGAATAAAAGATTCTCTGCAACAAAATCATACGTATATAGCAAATAAGTAGAGTAATATTATTATGTACGTAACGTTTTATATGTCTTGTAACTAAGGAAATGGTGTTCCAAAACCGTTTTTTCACTGCTATCCGTGAAGAATAGCTATTTTTGTATTAAGGGCGTGAAGGAGGCGATTTTGGCCCGCGGCGGAATTATAAGCCAGAGGCCCGAAGGGCCGAAGGATTATAAAACGCCAAAGGGCCAAAATCGCCGTTCACGCCCGAAATGCAAACAAGATTTTTTGTAAAATCCACCATAAAGCTTTGAAAAATAAATGGCACGATTCGTTCTCAAAAATCAAATTGTTGTTGGTTGCCAATGTGATGCTGGTTTTTTAGGCCTTAGGGCGCAAAAGGCATTATTTACGCCCGCAAATTATTTTTAGGCCTTAGGGCGCAAACGGCACTATTTACGCCCGCAAATTAATGCATAAATTGCCATATTTTAGTACGATTTTACAAAAATATTATTTTTTCACGTGTTAAAAAAAGTTAAACTTCGCGTATCTATAGCGATGCATAAATGTCACGTTTTTTTACGGCTGTAGAAAAATAAGTTTTTTGCACTTGCTGGACTAAAGTTGGCACTTTAGTCACTTATTTCAGGGACTAAAGTAGCTCGTTTAATCTCTAGGGACAGAAGTAATTACTTTAGCCCCTAGGGACTAAAGTAAAAATGTTACCGTATCTATGGTAAATTTTTGTACACAGCATTCTTAATAAAATTTGTATTTAAAATTAATCAGTTGGCAGTACTGAAGTGCATTATTGTCAGTGTATGTCAAATTCGAGGTTAGTAGGTTAGGTTTTGTTTGTTATTTGACACACACTGACGCAAAACTTAACCTGCAAATCTAGAATTCGACATAGACTGGCAATACACTTCAGTACTGCCAACTGATTCAGACTATCCAGGGCCTGCTGCAATGCAGTTTTTAAAAAATCCCTCTGTACACAACATTCTTAATAAAATTCGTATTTGTCAGTTTCCAAATTGACAGATTTCAAATTTTTCAAATATTTGATGATAATGTTCCCAAAAGTGCAAAAAATAGCGTATACCACACGGGACTAAAGTGCCTAAATCCCTTGAGTGATTATTTCCCTCAGGCCCTACGGGCCCTCAGGAAATAGTATTCACTCGCGGGATTTAATGATGCACTTTAGTCCCTCATGATATAATATACTATTAAAGTACTTGAACTTTTATATTTTACTTTAAAGTACTAAGACTTGAATGTTCCATTTTTTGTACCATAAATAGTCCGAAAAATTTAATTTTTGACATCAGTATGAAATAAATGATCTTATAAATAGCAGCTACTAATTTAATTTTGACTTTTTCTTGTAGAAGTTAGCATTATTTTTAAGAGGTGTTAATTTTTAATATTATTTATTTAGTCTCTTAATTTAAGAAGAAATAATGTTGAGTTTAATATACACTGGGCGACAATGAGACTAGGACCATGCTTATATCTCCTTTATTTAGAACTAATTTGAATTAAATTTTGAAAAAAAAATATTTGACATAATTTTGGATTTACAGACATAAAAATAGTTGACTATCAGATTACACCAGAAATGCCATTAACTTGAAGTTTTTAAATGAGTTGCCCTCTGCATTTCATGTTTTTCGAAATCTACAACATAAATTATATACAACGATATGGAAAAATTTACATTTTTACCGAAGGATCGATGATGCATGAAGCAAATCATTAGATCGGTATATGCCTCTAATAGTAAAATGGCCCGTTTGCAAATGTTATTAACAAAATTACCTTTTTTAGAAGCACATTTTACAAATTGTATTTATCAAGTTTTTGTTCTTGATATAATTGATGAAGTACTTAATAGCTATTTATGAGTTACTCGATTAGAACAGATTTTCCTCCGGCATAGCCTTCTACGATAAAATTAAAATTTTCCTTTGAAAAAGTGTAAATTTAGCAATACTGTTGCGTATAAATTGTGTCAGATTGAAAAAATCTAAATATACATGATATATCAAAGTTAATGGTACTTCCGGTAGCACTAGAACTCATTTTGATTTTAATCTGTCTATCAATTTAATATTCATGTCCAATATTCTTGTAAAACATTCATCGAAGTCGGTACAAAAATAATGGACGTATGGGCAATATGGGGATGTCTCTTGTCTCACTGTTACCCAGTATAGCATTTTTATTTATATTCAAAACAAAGAATTTAAGGTTTAGAATATTTTATACATGTAAAATTTTAATACACTTTTAGGCTGTATTTCAGTGTAATAAAAATGAAACAATATATTGTATTTTGATTTAATAGTTATTTAACAAACAAGTATGTTAATGAAAGCGTGTAATAATCGAGCTTGTTAAGTGTAGAGATTATTAATCCCCGATTAACACACGAGTTAGTTACAATATTTTTTCGTTGATCGTATGTTATTAATTTGAAGAATATCTAATTTTATTCCATGAAAAGAATTTGACACTCAAAGTTTTGACATTAATGGTATCGTTGATTACCTATACCAAAATCAACTATTAATAAAAAATCAATCAATAATTGGGGTTATTAATAAACGATTTATAAAGATCGTTCATTAATAAAAAATCATTCATTAATAAGCATCATTAATAAGGGTCATTAGTAGTCGATTTTCTATACATTAATGAAACCTATAAATAAACGGTCAACGGAAAAAATATGTAGAATTAATAGTATTAACAACTTCAAGGCGAGTGATGTGATTTTTGCAATATATTTGAAGTTAATCACTGATATTTTAAATAAAAGTGATGACCGAAAACACAACAACTGCCATCTTGTTGGAAATGTATCTATAGTTTGCTTAATAGCTTTTGTATAATACAAATACATTTTATAATAATTAACCCTTTTCTATTACATAATGATAAAATATTTATAATAAACAATTTTAAAGAAGAAATTGCCATTAAAATATACAGTCCATTATTTGATAATGTTGTAGAAAGTATTAAAACGAAAGTAGAACTAAAAGGGCTTACTTTGTGAAATGGTCATTATTGACTTTACTACTTAGTAAAGTGGATAACCAATAAACAGGAATTCCAATCCGCTAATTCCTAGAAGGTGTCTTAAAACGTATTAATAGATTTTACGGAAAATTATTGTCAAAAGTAACAATGAGGAAAGGGCCAAACCTGAAAATGGATAAATTGGAGGTGCTATAAAAATATTTTTAAACTTATAAGTACAGTCGTGTGCAAATAAATCTGGGACAGTGTTTTTTTCACATGCAGATTCAGTTAAGAATTGAAGAATATCTCCATGGATTTCCTGCTATCAGAAAGAGTTACATTAAACTTTAACAGGTACTGAAACCCGTAACTCTCTCTGATAAGAGGAAATCCATGGAAATATTCTTCAAATTCTTAACTGAATCTGCATGTGAAAAAAACACTGTCCCAGATTTATTTGCACACGACTGTACATTGTCTTTCAGTTCCCTGAAAACCAATAATTATAAAGTTATTATTATTAGTTTTTAATATTAAAATTTTTTCTATATTATGCATTCAGTTTGGACAACGTCTCAGGAATTCTGTCGGCTTGAGGGTTATTATACAGTGCGCACCAAAAGTATGGAACATACCAAATAAAACTGAAATAAATGTTTTTTTGTAAAAATCCCAAAACACGCCAATTTTCTTATTTAAAAATACACATTGGAATGTCAAAATCATTTTCAGAAATTCCTTTATTTGTAAGTGATGACATCATCAGTATTTTTTTTAAATGTCAAGCCCCATTTTTTGAGTTTTTGATAGACCATTCAATTGTTTAAATGACAGTATAAAAATGTTGATACGTTACATAAGAAAAATTTCGAAAAATAAATTATTTAATGTTTAATAAACACATTCTTAACAAATGTTGAAACATGATGTTTAATGGTATCAGTATCGAGAAAAGAGAATCAAAGGTAACCAGAAACAAATGCCCGTAATCTAAACAAATGCCCACAAGTTGTCAATTATTCAGAAATGTTAGTTGTCGACACATCGTTTACTTGCTTTCCTGCAAGGTGGATCGGTAGAACAGGACCACTAGAGTGGCCAGCTAGGTCGCCTGACCTTACACCCCTCGATTATTTTTTATGGGGCTATTTAAAATCAAAAGTATATTCTACTAGACCGCAAGACATCGAAGATCTGAAAAATCGTATTCGACAGGAAATTCAAAGAATTACTGAAGATGTTATCCATAATGTCTTAAGAGAATATGTGGATAGACTTGCTTATTGTCAAGAAGTGAATGGATGGAATTTTGAGCATTTACTTTGATACCTGTAGTTGCTTTTACATTAAAATCTTCTGTGTATTTATTGTTTATTGTGGTTTTCAATAAAGTCGGCTATTAAACATTAAATAATTTATTTCTCCGAAAATTTTCTTATGTAAGGTATCAACATTTTTATACTGTCATTTAAACAATTGAATGATCTATCAAAAACTCAAAAAAATTAGGCTTGGCATTTAAAAAAATACTGATGACGTCATCTCTTACAAACAAATGAATTTCGGAAAATGATTTTAACATTCCAATGTGTATTTTTAAACAATAAAATTGACGTGTTTCGGGATTTTTACAAAACAACATTTATTTCAGTTTTATTTGGTATGTTCCATACTTTTGGTGCGCACTGTATATGAGGCTGAAATGCGGGTGTTATAGACCACATTTTTCGTGAGATCGTTACTCGATGTAGATGAATATACAGTGTCCGCCAAAAAGTCGGCATACTATAGAAAAAACTTTTATTTTGGATTTTTCAAAAAACTTTTTACGTCAATAATGTGTGCTTGTCTAAAAACCTCTTTAGCCCCGAATGATTTTTACTTATTTAGAAAATGGAGTTTTTCGAAATTGTTAAAATCCCAAAAGTGCTATTTGTCGGAAATTAAGATTTCAATGAGATTTTTTTAGAGTGTCTTATTTTTTGCTAACTGAAATTTATAATTGGGAAAAATAATATAAAATGTTAAATACTGCTTTAGATTTTTTATTATTTACCGAAAAGTAATATGTTTGCATAATTTTTACGTTTTCTATGCAAGGCGCTTTTTAGGAGAAATATTTTTCACTTCTGATTAATATCTATTTGAATTGCTTCTAAAAACTCTAATCTAGCCCTGTTAATGAATTTATTTTATCCTATTATGTTATTATGACAATAACTCCTTAGCAACAAGTTGCGTTAAGATGCATTTAACAGCACTTGTGCTGTTAAGAAAAATAACATAACGATACTTTATTAGCATTAATCACATGTTGACAGCACTGAAGTGTATTGTCAGTCTATGTTAAATTCGATGTTAGTAGGTTAGGTTTTGTTTGTTATTTGACAGAAACTGACGCAAACTTAACCTGAAAATCTCAAATTTAACATAACCTGACAGTGCTACCAACAATACAGTATTGAGTTTTTATCTTACTAGTGATACCACCACTCGCTGTTGTAAGTGTCATTGATAACCATTGTTCTTATTTTTTTAAAAAGATTAGTATTTTAGGGTAAAATAAACCGTGTTACAATATACATAACGTTATCTGCTTTCTACATTACTCTAGAATTTTATAGAACTCGCTCCTAACGTCGCTCGTTCATTCAAACTATTATCTCGTAATGTAAAAAGCTTGATAACGTTATTTGCATCGTAAATTACTATACTGTTACAAAAATCCTGTAAATGTTCTTTTACAGTTGTCTAAATAATGAAATTTTTTTAGAACATGTAAATTGGATAAAGAAAAATCTTCTCATTTAGAAAACTATAAAACAACATTTACAGGATTTTTGTAACAGTAATTCATTAACAGAGCTAGATTAGACTTTCTTGAAGCCATTTAAATAGATATTAATTAGAATTGAAAAATATTTCTCCTAAAAAGCGCCTTGTAAAAATTTTGAAAAATATTTAAAAAAATTAAAAATTAAATTTTAGCTAAAGTTGAAAAAATTAGGGGGTTTCTGTCCTTGAGATTGTTGAGTTAGGTAAAATAACACACTCTAAAAAAATCCCATTGAAATCTTACTTAATTTCCGAAAAACAGCACTTTTCCAATTTTGTCAATTTCGAAAACTCCATTTGCTAAATAAGTAAAAATCACTCGGTATATATGATAGGGGCTAAATAGGTTTTTAGACAAGCACAAGTAATTGACGTAAAACGTTTTTTTTTGAAAAATCTAAAATAATAGTATATTATGATACTAGTGTGGTATCATTTGAAAATTTTGAATTTTGCCCAAATGTTGATAGCACATTGCATACAAAGTACGTATTCCCAAATCGTTGTCAAAAATTTTAAACGTTGTGAGGAGACACCAAAAACTATTAATTACCTTTTTTCGTTCTTCCTCTTATTTTTTGTTAATTATAGTTTTTTTTTATATTTTTTTATTTTTTTGTTATTTTATTAATAGGATTTTGTTAATGCGTCAGGTTAATACTTCAGAATAGTGAAATTAAATATGCTTAATATGAGTATACTATAAAACAAAAACTATTATATATATATTTTTTTGTGACGTAATGTAACAAATACAATTTTTATGGGTGGTCCAGTTCATTTGTGGAGCAGTATACATACATATATACATATATACCATAAAAGCGTTGTTGTGGCACACTGTTATGAAATACATGACTAGTTGCATTCGCTACTCTTTTGAGCTCGATCGATTCCGGGGGAACCTTATTAGACAAATTTTTAAAATAGCGCTTCCAGTAAACCAACAGGAGTGTCAATGATTCGTACGTGTGACAGCTTAGACCCCGTTCAAGTTCACAATATGAACTATAAAAATACCATACAATTAATAGTTTCAAATACAGGATTCCATGAATACTTCCAAAAGCAAAATTTTATATCCACATCAAATCTAACCCACATTCCAAATTTTTACACGGGTAAATTTAAAAGAAACATCTATGCATTACATCTGAATTCGAAACAACAATTCAATGCACGCAGCAATCTCCATGGCACACACAAGGGTGCTTCACGAACCAAGTCAAGTGTTAACAATATATAACTTACGAACGGAACATTATAAAATCCCAAGTGAATCTTCGAATCGTTACGTGCGACGCAATTAATTATTCCATAATCTCGAAGTCCACGGTAGAGGGGCATCACGATAAGTAATACAAATACAGCACCTGCATAAGTTCGACTGGTAGCACTGCTACTGTGTAACAGATACCATGATGCTGGCAATTTCCAGAGAAGCTCTTCGGGAGGACTGCGACTTCAAGGTGGACACAGCAACTCCAATCAGCAAGTACATATCCAGCAAGGACAGAAAAACAGCATCGAAAAATTCGGCGTGCGGAAGATCATTCACGTAGGGACATCTTCAGCAAGCACCAATCCCGCTAGGAAAAATTTCCAGCTTCTGAAATCTTCAGCGAGCACCAATCTAGCTGGTAAAATCTTCGAGCATGTGGGAAATCAGACACATCACCTGCAGTGAATGCACAACGAAATTCAATTGCCTTAGCAATAATCGACGAAACTACATGCGGTGCTTGGAGATTTTCACAAAAGCAAAGACTTTTTCCGGGGCAGTTAAGATGGACGCCAAACGAATAATTCAATTGTTTGAAGAAATCGATATATCAGAGACGCTCACAAACCTTGAACCAACGGCGACGATCGACCTCAGGGATAACGTCAGAATTGTCTAATTGCAACGAAGAGCTAATATATCACGTCAAGATTTACCAATAGAAATCAACTGTAGTTCGATACAGAAATGAGCAAGTGCACCACCTAAAGGTCTGAAGACCAAGCACGAAAAGTTGCACTCTTTCCCACTGTAAAGAACTTAGCTCAGAACGCACTTTGAATTGTATATTTCACAGTCGCCAGAAGTTGGCTAAATTCAGCATGTAACACATTCTTACCGAAAAGAGTAAAAGTATTAATAATTATTATTTAATTACAAGACATCGTCTGTCGGGAAAGTGATATGGATATATCTCGAAAATATCGTTCAAGTGCAAAGTGTGTAATACTTCGAACAGCGTATATTCTGAAAACACCGACAAGAATGAAATGGATGTCAACTTGTCAGCGGTATCTGCTACAGATAGTTGCAGGATATTCCCAACTGACATAATTTTCGAGTGCCCTCAACATACCTGCCCCATCGTCGGCCAGATATGGACAATATCAGGAAGAAATATTTGATATCTATAACGCCGCTACTGTTGAAGAAATGAAAGATGCTGCTAGAGAAAAGACCGAATTGGCAATACAAAATGGAGAAGTAGACAAAGATGGGCATCCACTAATATCAGTAATAGCAGACGGAGCATGGAGCAAACGAACGTAACGTACAAACTACAATGTTCTATCGGGCATATGCATTGTAGAACTTAGAACCAAGAAGATTTTGTATATGGCAGTAAAAAATAAATTTTGATCGTTATGTGCTCGAAAGGATCGGCATATTGATGGAATTTGTGCTCCACACATATGCTATCAGAACTGAAATAGACCTTCAACCGAAATAGAAGCAGCCATTATCGTCGAGGGGGGTTTAAAAAGTCCGTAATCATGTGCGGCATGAAATATCTAAAATTGGTGGGCGATGGCGACAGTAGCGTATATAAAAGATTACGTGAAGTAATGATGTACGGGCCAGAAGTGAAGATAAAAAAATTGAATGTAAGAATCACGTTCTTCGTAGTTAATGTAACAGACTTCGAGAAATAAAGAAGAAACCAAAAGCCGACACCAACTTGAAGACTGCACTCTCAAACAGTCTACTTCGATTTAGATGTGCTGTTACCAAAGCGATGGAATATAGGAAATCGCAATCCATTCCATTATCTGCAAAGGTGAAAGTGCTTGATAAGGACATCTTAAATAGTCCACAGCATATTTTGGGTGATCATTCCGGATGTGATGAAAGAAATTACTTCTGTAAACGTCCTAAACACCAAGCAGAAAATCTTTTGATCGCATTTCGAAGTTCTGGCTTATATGACGATGTTATAGCAGCCGCCCAGCGCGTTGCTAGCCATGCACCAAGTCTAATTTAGGATGTGACAAACAATGCCGCAGAATTATATAACGCACATATCGCTAAATTCGTAGGAGTGAAACGAGAATGATTTCCTTTTAAAAGATCGTACAACGCCAAGTGTTACGCTGCAGTAATAGTGTTCAACAAGGTCGGTAGCTTTCAAAACGCCTGCAAAGTACACTGCTGCATATTATGAAGTCGGCGAAAAATAATATTAAAACAGAAGCAGCAGCGTTTAAAAACAAACATCAATCACCGATGAAGATTCAGATTATGGGCCGGATGCAGGAGAAGTAATTTCAGATATGGAACAAGAAGCGTTTACCAAATCTAAAGAAATATTAGTAACAGAGTTACGTGCAAGATTAGATTATATTCTTTCTGAAACCTCTGGTCAACATCGTAGCGATGTATGGCACGAGGAAAGGATGAAAAGGCTAACCGCTTCGAACTTCGGAGGAGTATGTAAAATGAGATCTACCACTTCTTGTGCCAAAGCAGCAGATCTAGTGTACCTGTATAATACTATAGTAGGAGTAGGGCAAACAGCGAACAATTTTGGATCATTTTTTCATGGCTACCAAGATTTAATGATATATTGAAAAACGATGTTGGTAAAACTGACACACAAGTTGTTAGTTTTATCAAATTCAAGGTTAGCATGTTATGATTTGCGCTAGTCTGTGTCAAAACTGACGGAAAACCTAACCTGCTAACCACTAATTTGATGAAACTGACAACTCGTGTGTCAGTTTTACCAACCTTGTTTTTCAATATATCATTAAATCTTGGTAGCCATGAAAAAATGATCCAAAATTTTTCGCTGTTTGCCCTACTCTTACTAAAGTATTATACAGGTACACTAAGTAAATCTATCTTGTACAAAGACTTTTTCGGCAATGCAGCTACGTGCTACAGAATAGAAAACGAACACCAAGCTATAGCTGTATTTGAAATTGAAAGCAATAGTACCGTAACCTCGTGTGGTGTACATATTAACAAAGATTTTCCTTATCTTGGAGCATCTCCGGATGATATTGTAGAAAAGGATTCTATAATAAAAATAAAATATCAGACTGTTTCAAGAGACCGTACACCAGCAGAAGCAGTTACGCATAAGAAAATCAAGTTTTGCGATTATAAAAATGGCGAATTACAACTAAAGAGAAGTTACGACTACTACTACCAGGTACAAGGACAATTAAATATAGGCGGCAAAATCATATTTTGTTGTGTGCCAATCTAATGAAATTTCCATAGAAATAATACATAAAGATGAACCACTATGGAAGACTAAAATGTTACCAAAACTACAAGAGTTTTACACGGTGGCACTACTACCAGAACTTGTCGATCCACGAAAAAGTGAAATATGCCAGTAAAAGAAGTTTTTTTGGTATCGCATGCAAAATAATATTGTAACTCTCGCCTACGTATACATTTTTAAAACGAACATTAAATAATGTATTTGAAATTTTACATCGCCCATCCAAGCGTTATCACGGGTTACATCTTGCCGACGCGTGAGGAAGCGATAACGGACTCGGGCCCGCTCTGCATAACAGACACGAAGAATCGACTCTCGCGCCGCCCTACCACCTTAGGATGTCTGAAGTAGTTGCTTGGATAACACGCCGCAAATCATATAAAAGCAGGTTCATCGACCAAAATAGAGGATTTTTCCTTGAGTCCACGGACTTACCTTTATCCAAAGCTCCTCTCCTGAAACCAGACTGAGGCGGCGACTCGTAAAGACTGCCCGGCTCCTGATTTGATATCCGGAAGGTCCGATCCACAGCCAGACTGAGGCGGCGACTCGTAGAGATTGCTCGACTCCTGGTTTGTGTTACCAAACACGTAGAAAGAACTTTCATTACCCGCCCCGTAATAATCTCAAAACTATTGAATCACAGAAATCCTACGCAGCCCAATTACAGGCCCCGCTTGGATATCTATTAATCACTGTAACTGCAGGCGTACACCTACCTGAAGGTCCCCCGCGGGACGTGGAGAGCCATCCTCATAAAGCAACCCGCCTGCAACATTCATCGCCGGGCACCGCGGCACCTTGACGGACATGCGGCGGACTTCCAGTAGGCCCGTGTACATTTCCCGCTGGACCTTAAGGTGTAGTAAGTGCATATAGTAACGTAATTGCACCTGTATTTCTATCCCGGCCACAACAAACAAAACTGTGAATTCGAGGTTAAGCAGCCGAGCCATTCGAACTACCAATTCGGTCAGTAGTCGCCCAAACCAGTGCGTTCCGAAAACA
>CALNHX010009720.1:0-46965 GCA_940337035.1 Agriotes lineatus
TGCTGGTTTTGCAAGGACTGTGGAGTTAGCGCCTCCCAAAATGGACGCTTCGAACGTACCTTTAAATATCACAATTGGTGTACTTACATGTACACTAAGTACATTACGTTCGCGGGACTTGTAAACTCTTGTTCTCTGCAGTTTTACTTGTATGCATCAATTATTGGCTGCAAGATTCTGTCTAATTATTTCGCCTTAAAGCGACTTGCACAATGCACTTCGGAATCGCAAACACTGCATGCGACTGCCTTTTTCTTTGTCAAATCTGCATGAGTTGAAACTCTCCTCCTCCCGCAAGTAGGCTTGGACGTGCGTTCTCGCTGCACACGCGGTTTCCACTTCACACTACTCTTCCATCGTAGGACCGGCTTTGTGGACATTTCGATCATACTAACTACAACCTTGAATCTAGTTCTCTTCGGTGTCATACATTAGGTTCTGAAAATATTCTTTCCATCTATTCACTATATGCATCGTTTTATGTCTTTTGTTACGGTATGAAAAGGACTTTACGACACCCACCCAAGGTGAGCATCGCACCACGGAATCAGTCCTGAAAACATGACACACTTGCCCTGAGATCGGTTCGAAATAGGCTAATAGGCCACGGCTGGAACGCTCAGGGAGTCGGGCGTGAGTCACACGATACGTTCTGGGCAAGCGCGTTGTGGCATAATATATACAGGGTATGTCGAAATTATGAGGGCGCCACCAAGCCTGTCTTAACCCGGCTAACCGGGCCTGGACGGTTAGACGGGAGCGAAGCATGCAAAAATACTCCGCCAATAAGATTATTCAAGAGTTGCAAGGTCAAACAACAACTTCGGGATTGCCTTAAGCAAGGATTGTGATTAGGTGTCCATCCGACCACGACTACGCAGCTGTCTCACTCACCTGCACGCTCACAGCTTCCTCGTTCCGTCGTACAATAATTCGTACAATAAAGGGGCGTCTATCTGTAACAGAACATGCACAAACCGAAACAAACAATAGTTCCCTTAACTAACCAATCATATATTTCACTTCGAGTTACAATGGGGTAGCAGAATGCGTCGCCCTGTATCTAACCTTACTCTATAATTAAGGGCACCAGCTGGCACGCGCGCTCTAAGCTTAACGACAGATGTTGAACATTAGTGAACAGCAATAATAGGTACAAAGATACACATTGCCTTATGCAAGGGCAGCGACGATTTACATTAGCCTTCACGGCCTGAACTGTCTGCAGTCTGAATGAATACACCAGCGTAGTAATGAATAGGTACAAAGATACACATTGCCTTATGCAAGGGCAGCGACGATTTACATTAGCCTTCACGGCCTGAACTGTCTGCAGTCTGAATGAATACACTAGCGTAGTAATGAGTAGTAATGAGTAACACTCGCGTTCACAGCGGTAATCAGGTTAAAGGCACATACCTTAATGCGTGGGCGGCGAGGGAGCCTGGTACAGCTGAGTTGCGACGAGCTGCAATCGTAGGTGGTAGGTACCTTCGGTGTTACAACGGCGAAAGGGGGTGAATGCATAACCGCCTCAATGGCGACGGGAGACGCGTCAAGACGCGTACAACGGGACGACGAAAATAATGGGGGCCTCACTCGTTCTGCTGAACCAAATCCTCGTAGGTCGAGATGAAGGGGGCACGACCCCTCACTAATAGTAGCAGGAACTGGGCTCCAAAACACCCACGTTACGCCGAAGATCACTCGACAAAAATCGAATCACCATCACCACCACCACACACAAGCGCTCTCTGCCACGGGCTCTGGAAGACTCACCGAGGGAAGCGTCGGCAAAAGGTCACCTTCGCCGCGTCCCCCACGTGACTAAACCACAGCGAATCGCAAGGCGATGAAATGAAACCAACCAATACGGGCCACGCTGGTATCACGCCGCCACCGCGTGCTAAATGAAACAAACCAATGCGGGCCACGCTGGTATCACGCCGCCACAGCGTGCTATTCAGAATTCAGAAAAACGCCATCAGAGGAGAGCTCCAACCGACGACAAATACTGCTTTTTAGGCTAACTATGTGCGAAATCGTGATTCTGGAATTAGGCGATGGAGCCAAATAAAGAGCTAAAAGGGCTTAGCATACGGGCGCGCTGCTCTAAGCTTAGGCGGCTATTCAAAATACCAAAATGACCTAACTAACGGCGTGAAATGCAATTAAGCATCTGAAATAGCAAAATGACTTAACACTCCCCTTACTTGAAAGAGAGTTCCCCGAAGTCTCTTATAAAACAACGAGGCATTTTGGCTGCGGCGCCACGAGAACTCAAACGGCCGGAAACGCTGATACGATAGCTGTACCCCCAAAGGAACTACGCACACCGGCCACCAGATAGGGTACGACAGGAGGGAAGAGAGAAGAGGGAGAAGAAAGACTGGATACGCCAGTGGAAATACGAAAATTGGGTAGGACCTGGCGGTTCGCTGATGGCTAGTACACACTCCCCGGACCACGGAAGACGGGCGACAAGAAAACTGGCTGTCCCAAAAGGAGTGGCGCTCCGCCAGGGGTCCACAAAACGATTCGCGTCTGGCTCCCTCGGGGAACCAAACGGGCAAAGACTAGGCAGGCTGAGGACAGTCTCGCCGATCCGGCTCGACTGCCCATCCCAAAATAGGAGTGCCACCACAACGGTTCGCAAAACCACGTCGATAATCGACCACCAAAACGACAAGACAAACAAAATATAACCGACCAGACCCGAAACGGGTGTGGCACGCACTGCGGCGGCGGCCACGAAACGCCGACTGGACCTTAACACCGGGTCCATGACGGTCGCCTAACAGTGCGGTTTTGGAAGGTGGAAAGAAAAAGAGAACAACGGGGTTGGGTAGTTGTCGCCGGGACACGGTAGATAGTAATGACAAGGGGAAAAGAAAGGTAAAGATAGAGCATAGGGAAGGAGGGTTTGGGGTTCCAAACTGGAACCGTGAAAATATCTAATAATAAAAAAAAACGCGCGGTTAGCGCTCGTCAAAATCGGGTCAATAGAACGTCTTACTCCCATGCACACTTCCGACCAACCGTTCCAAAAGAACATGGGGGGCGAAAAGGATAAGTCCCTCGTAACCTGTCCCGCAAGCCGCCTGAAGAGGGCACGTTGCGCGTCACGGGATCGGCGCATTGTGGGGTTCCCCCAACAAGGAAGCTCGGGGAAAGGCAGGTACTACTGAAGATACGGCTCTAGGCCGGCGGTATGGCCGTCAAGGCCTACAAAGAAAAAGGGAGGGGGGTTAGGGAAAACGGGCGTTAGAAGGCTAAACGTCCGTGGGATTGGGTTTTAGGTCTTTCGCGTGCCAAGTGCCTTTCGGGGCACCGGTCTCGTCGGACAGCTCGTAAGTGGCAAGCGAAACTTGCCGACTGATATAAAACGGCCCTATAAATTTTGGAGCCAACTTGGCGTTAAAATATTTCGCCGCATCGGAAAGTACGTAATTTCGTCGCCAGACGGTATCGCCAACGGCGAATTGAGCCGGGCGCCTTCGCAAATCGTAAGTCGCCTTGGAGGCTTTGTACGCCACGTCTAGTCGCTTGACTATGTCTTCATATACCGACCTTAACGCGGGAGTCCGTCGTAACAAGTCTTCGCGACTCTCTACTCGTATTTGTTCCGAAACATCCACCTCCTCGGGGTTATTGGCGCGCGTCCCCTCTAACTGTATCTCTCTGCCGAAATTGGCAAAATATGGGGTCATGCCGGTGACTTCGTGTACTGCGGTACGCACTGCGCAAGCGACTTTCGACAAATATTTATCCCACTCCCGGTGGTTGTCTTTCACGTACGACGCTAGCATAGTTTTTAATACTCGATTAACGCGTTCGACGGGGTTGGCCTGCGCATGATAATGCGCGTTAAAGATGATTCGCGATTTATACGTATCGGTAAGCTGTCGGAATTCTCTACTGCGAAACTGTACGCCGTTGTCAACCAAGACGTACTGAGGTGCTCCAAAGAGCAAGAAAACATCGTTCTCAATTTTCTGAGTCACCGCGGTCGCAGTGGCGGTACGCAACGGGAAGAAAAGGGTAAATTTGGTAAAGTAGTCAGCCACGGACAGAATATATACGTAGCCTTTCTTTGAACGGGGCAACGGCCCTACAATGTCGATAGATATCATTTGCCACGGCTTGTCCACCACGGGGTGACGACACATCAAGCCGGCCGGGCGTTTTTGTTCGGGTTTCTGCGCTAGGCACGTCGCGCAACGGTTAACGTAACGGGTCACATCCGCCTTAAGTTTAGGCCAATAATACTGTTGAGCGATACGACCGTAGGTCTTATAAATGCCTAAATGGCCTGCGGTAGGTTCGTCATGGTTTTTGCGGAGAATTTCGGCGCGTTGAGGCTTCGGAACTACCTCTTTCCAACTCGTGCCTTCGTCCAATTCGGGATATTTTACGTTAACATGTTTAAACAATTTCCCTCGCGATAGTTTCCACGCCGAATACTTGAATGGTCTTTCTACGACGCGTGTACACATGCGCCTATACCAACGGTCAGTTCGACTGTCGTTCGGTGCCTGAGCACCGGCTTCGGGTTCTCCAGAATCGACAACTGAGACTACATCTATTTCGGGTATAGCACGGGACAGCGCATCCGGAACGACGTGGTCTTTTCCCTTCCGGTGTTTGATCGTGAAGTCGTATTGTTGGATACGAACAGCCCAACGGGCGAGTCTCCCGGTGGGTTCCTTAAGATTATTTAGCCAGATTAGTGAATGATGGTCAGTAACGACTGTGAAGTGAGTGCCTTCTAAATATGGGCGTAACTTCTCTATGGCCCACAGGACGGCCAAACATTCGCGTTCCGTAACCGAAAAGTTACGCTCAGGTTTCGTAAGAGTCCGACTAATGTAACAGATGACTTGTTCTTGGCCATCAACGGTCTGAGTCAGCACGGCGCCGATACCAACATTGGAAGCGTCCGTCTGTACGATAAACGGGAGAGAAAAATCGGGACACGACAAAATGGGTGCCGAAACTAGGCAATTTTTGATGGTTGTAAATGCGACTTCGCATGACTCGGTCCACTCAAACTTCTGAAACTTTTTCAATAACGACGTCAGCGGAGCAATAATGGCTGAGAAACTTGGTATGAAACGCCGATACCACGATGCCATGCCGACAACTCGCCGTATCTCCGAAACGTTTCTAGGTCGCGGCAAGTTAAGAATCGCCGAAACTTTATCGGGGTCGACTAAAAGTCCTTGGGCGTTAACGACATAGCCCAGGTATCGTAATTCTGGTTGGCAAAAATGGCATTTATCACGACCCAGTGTTAAACCAGCGTCGTTTAGTCGCTGCAATACTTCGTCTAGAATCTCGACGTGCTTTTCGAAAGTCGGGGTACAAATAATCACGTCATCTAAATAGACAAAGACGTAAGGTTCCAATTCGGGACCCAACACATGGTCGACGAAACGTTGCCAAGTCGCTGGCGCGTTATGAAGCCCAAAGGGCATGCGAGTAAATTGAAACAAACCGCGCCCGGGTACTGTGAAGGCCGTTAGTTCCTTAGATTTCTCTTCCATCTCAATTTGCCAGTACGCGGATTTGATATCAAGCGACGTCATGAACCGGGCATCGCGTAAGCGATCCAAAATCGAAGACACGTAAGGTATCGGGTAGGCGTCCTTCTCGGTGACGCTATTTAATTTGCGAAAGTCAACGCAGAAACGATAGGTCCCATCTTTCTTTTTAACTAGTAAAATCGGGCTCGACCAGGCTGAACGAGAACGTTCCACCACGCCTGATTTCAGCATCCTGTCCAACTCAGCATCGATATGCGCCTGCATTGCGGGAGAAACCGGGTAGTACCTTTGTTTAACCGGTGCCGCCTTAGTAGTGATTTTATGTTGAACGTACTTGGCGCAGCCGAGTTCGGGTTTAGCGGTAGTAAAATGTCGGTTTACGAGAGTGTCTAATTGGGCTCGTTGATCCGAGTTCAGGTCGAACATAGACTGCAAATTGCCGGTAGGAGTATCAATGGCCGCTACGCCGGGTTTTGAGAATTCCCACTCCCCTCGAAACACGTCTGGGACTATTCCCACTGACTTCCAAAAGTCTATCCCCAGGATCAGGGTGTGCGGAACCTCCGGAACTATCAAAACATCGATAGCTACCACTCTGTTATTTAAACGAATAGGTAAGTGCAGGGTACCTAGACTGGTCACGGTCTGTCCATTAGCCACTGAGCAAACGGGTCTCAGCTTCTTATTTATGCGCAGGCCTACAGTACGCAACACGTCCCAACCCTTAGCTCCTAAGATCGTTCGATTCGCTCCTGAGTCCAACAAAGCTAACAACTCGAAACCCATGATTTCAACAGTCACATGCGGTCGACGGTCATCAGATGACCTTTCTAATACGTAATCGAGAATGACTTTATTTTTTTTAAATTTGGTCTCGCGCTCCTCGATAAGTCCCTTCATAAATTTAGTCGAATTGCTAAACACGCGCGAGGACACTGCTCGACCGTTCAGCGTCTCGCGGGGTCGTTTCCCTGTCCCCTATCTCTTGTTCGACAACGAGGACAAGTGTTTACGGTCACTTCAGGTTTGCCGCAACGGTAACAGAATTTCTTGCCGCGGGGTCGCGGACACCTACTGGCTCTATGGCCTGGTTCGTTACAGTTCCAACACCGTATGCTTGACTTGGGTGCCGGTTCTCGATTCCTCCTCTCGGGAGTATTAACGTCACGCGTTTCGACAATATCAACTGGGCACGTTTCCGCGATAGGCGCGACCTCGACGTATGCCAAATCTGTTTCTAAGTCAGACTTCTTTCTAGAAGGTGGCACGTAAGTTTCAATGGCATAGCGCCGTTCCTCAATCTTTCGTCCGTATAGCGCTAGCTCGTCGACCGACCGGACTTCCGTCAATCCCAACTGGGTTTGGTATAAAGGTGAAATATTATGCAACAAAATACGCAACTGTTTCTCTTCGGGAACCGCTTCGGTCAGGCGCGAAAACATTGTGCGCATGATAGCGATATAAATGCCCATACTTTCCGTAGGGCCTTGCGTGCGACGTCTAATTTCGTCCAACAACCGTTCATCATAATTCGCAGGCTGAAACTCTAGACGCAATAAATTGACTAACTGTTGCCACGTGTTAGGGGTCGCTCTATTCGCGCGATACCATAGCAATGCGTTGCCCGAAAACAAATCGATGGCCTGCATAAACAACTCTTCTTCGGTAAGGTTTCTGGCCACTCTGAGTTCGCTAACACGCTCGATGAAAGCGTTGACCGACAGACCTTTCGGGTCACCTGAGAATTGTATGTTCCATTTCGAAACAGGGGTTGCCTTAAATGAGATCGTACGCGACATCGGCGCAACAAAACTCGGAGTCGACATAGTTGCCGCCGTCGTAGTCGTAGCCGTCGTCGCGACGGTAATGGTAGGTGCGACACCGGACGTCGATGGCAGCGCTACGGCGCTTTCTTCCTCAGCCGTAGTCGCAGACGACCCTAGCTTTACTTGGTTAAGTTCGTAGGTTGAACGTATGAGTGATAATTCCGCGAACGCTTTTTGTTTGAGCGCTCACTCTTCCTCCGTTATAGCTGAACAATTCGTCAGACGGTTCATTCCGTGATAAAATTTCGTTTCGATCGTAGCCGCTACTTCTTTAGTCGGGTTAGCTAAATATAGCTGAATCTTTTCTTCTAATTCGCCAATCAATGTTGTCACGGCCGTGAGATCCTCCTCGAGCGTATACGGGTACGGCGGTCGCGTATCCATATCTGCGCGTCCCTCCTCTCTCAATACGTCGCGTAACCGGGAGCGCAACAAGGTAACCGTGCCGGAAGCATCACGGCCTCTGATTCTCAACTCGTATTCAGCCTCCGCGCGAAGCAGGCGTTCAATGTGTAGCTTTAGCACCATGTTTACAACCGGGAAAGGACCGACTTGTGTAATACGTCGTATAAAAAGAAAAACGTTAGCACGTGTTTGGTAAGTCAATTACGTCAGATATCCGAACCAAATCGTAGACGGTCAAGACGGGAGAAATCGGGAAAAAGTGGTTTGTTACCTTTCACTCGCCCAATGGCTTAACGGGACTATCTGTCCATATCCTTTGCGAAGAGACCGAACATAAGCGAAAAAGAGCAAATTTCAAAACTAGGCGGTCAACGAATGGCTTAACGCGCCTACTATCAACCAACAATGGTCACAGACAGTACTGCGCCCGAAATCGAGCGACAGAAAAAGAAAAGAAAAAAAAATCCGAAATGGGGTCGCGCGTTGTCACGCAACAAGGTCTCAGACGTTAAAGCGTCAGAATTAAGACACACGGATGGGCTTAACGAGACTACTCCAGTCCAATAACAGCAAAATTAAGACACACAGCGTAAAAAAAAAAAAAAAAAAAAAAAAGGAAACCCCAAAATGAGGTCGAGCGTTGTCGTGCACCAATAGGCTCCAAACGTTGGAATAGCCAAAATCAAGGCACAACGGGTGGCTTAATAAGAAAAACAGACATACAAGGCCTCAGACGTTGGAATAGCCAAAATTAAGACGTACAACGAAGGGGCTTGACGGGAAGACGAATATCGGAAAAGAACAGGCCCACACGTTGGGAAGCCAAAATTAAGACGTACGACGGGTGGGCTTAACGAGACTACTACCGTCCAACAACAACAACAAACAACAAGCCCCACGCGATTGGGCCGCCAAAATTAGCCTGTTACGGTATGAAAAGGACTTTACGACACCCACCCAAGGTGAGCATCGCACCACGGAATCAGTCCTGAAAACATGACACACTTGCCCTGAGATCGGTTCGAAATAGGCTAATAGGCCACGGCTGGAACGCTCAGGGAGTCGGGCGTGAGTCACACGATACGTTCTGGGCAAGCGCGTTGTGGCATAATATATACAGGGTATGTCGAAATTATGAGGGCGCCACCAAGCCTGTCTTAACCCGGCTAACCGGGCCTGGACGGTTAGACGGGAGCGAAGCATGCAAAAATACTCCGCCAATAAGATTATTCAAGAGTTGCAAGGTCAAACAACAACTTCGGGATTGCCTTAAGCAAGGATTGTGATTAGGTGTCCATCCGACCACGACTACGCAGCTGTCTCACTCACCTGCACGCTCACAGCTTCCTCGTTCCGTCGTACAATAATTCGTACAATAAAGGGGCGTCTATCTGTAACAGAACATGCACAAACCGAAACAAACAATAGTTCCCTTAACTAACCAATCATATATTTCACTTCGAGTTACAATGGGGTAGCAGAATGCGTCGCCCTGTATCTAACCTTACTCTATAATTAAGGGCACCAGCTGGCACGCGCGCTCTAAGCTTAACGACAGATGTTGAACATTAGTGAACAGCAATAATAGGTACAAAGATACACATTGCCTTATGCAAGGGCAGCGACGATTTACATTAGCCTTCACGGCCTGAACTGTCTGCAGTCTGAATGAATACACCAGCGTAGTAATGAATAGGTACAAAGATACACATTGCCTTATGCAAGGGCAGCGACGATTTACATTAGCCTTCACGGCCTGAACTGTCTGCAGTCTGAATGAATACACCAGCGTAGTAATGAATAGGTACAAAGATACACATTGCCTTATGCAAGGGCAGCGACGATTTACATTAGCCTTCACGGCCTGAACTGTCTGCAGTCTGAATGAATACACCAGCGTAGTAATGAATAGGTACAAAGATACACATTGCCTTATGCAAGGGCAGCGACGATTTACATTAGCCTTCACGGCCTGAACTGTCTGCAGTCTGAATGAATACACTAGCGTAGTAATGAGTAGTAATGAGTAACACTCGCGTTCACAGCGGTAATCAGGTTAAAGGCACATACCTTAATGCGTGGGCGGCGAGGGAGCCTGGTACAGCTGAGTTGCGACGAGCTGCAATCGTAGGTGGTAGGTACCTTCGGTGTTACAACGGCGAAAGGGGGTGAATGCATAACCGCCTCAATGGCGACGGGAGACGCGTCAAGACGCGTACAACGGGACGACAAAAATAATGGGGGCCTCACTCGTTCTGCTGAACCAAATCCTCGTAGGTCGAGATGAAGGGGGCACGACCCCTCACTAATAGTAGCAGGAACTGGGCTCCAAAACACCCACGTTACGCCGAAGATCACTCGACAAAAATCGAATCACCACCACCACACACAAGCGCTCTCTGCCACGGGCTCTGGAAGACTCACCGAGGGAAGCGTCGGCAAAAGGTCACCTTCGCCGCGTCCCCCACGTGACTAAACCACAGCGAATCGCAAGGCGATGAAATGAAACCAACCAATACGGGCCACGCTGGTATCACGCCGCCACCGCGTGCTAAATGAAACAAACCAATGCGGGCCACGCTGGTATCACGCCGCCACAGCGTGCTATTCAGAATTCAGAAAAACGCCATCAGAGGAGAGCTCCAACCGACGACAAATACTGCTTTTTAGGCTAACTATGTGCGAAATCGTGATTCTGGAATTAGGCGATGGAGCCAAATAAAGAGCTAAAAGGGCTTAGCATACGGGCGCGCTGCTCTAAGCTTAGGCGGCTATTCAAAATACCAAAATGACCTAACTAACGGCGTGAAATGCAATTAAGCATCTGAAATAGCAAAATGACTTAACACTTTGTTCGTTCTTCCCTGCCTTATCGTTTTCGGTAGCTTGTAGAATATTTTTTAGTTACTGTTGCTATCCTTTTCCAGTGTTTGTTCAAATGCCGTCCAATTGTTTTTGCTCACGCAACTAATTCTCTGTTTCTTATATCTCTCATAGTTTGTTGTCCTTTTATCCAGTTCTTTATATGTTCTGAACACCAGGCTGTTCGTTTTCTTTTGTTTCTTGGTTTGTCAACTTCACGTGCTCGTTTTCCTACATAAATAGTGTCTCTTCAAATATAGTCGGAACTATTCCAGATCTTCGTTTTCTAGTTTCTGTATCACTAGTTGTTTATATTTGTGAACCACGTTTTCACTTACTTCGTTTTCATTTGCTCCCATATCCATACCAGCAAGTAGTAGTCGCTATCAATCTCAGGTCTTCTTCCAACTTTAATGTTGTTTACTGCTTGTCTCTACTTTTATTAGCATTTTTTTCTAATTTACGGTTTTTTTGTGCGGGAACTTGAGTTACTAATTATCTAATTATGTAGTATACTACAATTAGGCAGGTTATTGCCTAACACTTCGTTATAATCTACGTATTTCATCTCTTTTCACTGGCCTGTCATTAAAGTCCCCTACTATGTATGTTTCTCCCTTTACGCAAAATGTATCTAATATCTGCTCTGTAGTCTTCATTTATTTTTTATTTTATTTTTTTAAATTTTATTCCGCATTCCGCCAACAACCGTTAGGCCAATTATAGGCGTCACTGTGGGCCGTTCGCTATTATAAATGTTCGAATTCTTTTACCTTCATTCCTTATTTCAATCATCATTATTTCCGTCTATGCTTCCCATGTGAGCCAACTTTTTGTGTAGGTACCCTACAAGCAACACCTGCAGCAGCCTCTTTGTTCTGCTCGACTTCTCCATGTATGCGTACATGCTCATTTTCCAATTCGTTTTGTTAGATTCTCCGTAAGGTGTCGTATGCATCAATGAATGTTAGCAACCATTTTAAATACCTATCCATTTTCATTGTATAATAATTTTAAACAAGAAATATCTTCTGTGATCTGGTCCTGTTTTTCTTCCGCTTTACCGTAGGTACATGATTCTTTATTACGTTTAAGGTGATAAAGATATAATTTCTGGTTTTTCCAGATCTTGCTTCTGGGCAACTTTCACTCTGATGGTGAAAGCTGTAATGTCTTGCGAAACGCTAATCTATCTGGGTGCACAAACAGTAAAAAGACCAAATATGCCTAAGTATCCTTGTTCACAAGGTACTCCAATAACACGGACTAAATCATAGATGGCTTGAAAAACTTCACGAGCCACCAAAGAACATAACCATCACACGCACCCTTGCTTGAGTTCACAAGGTGTTAGGCCCATTAACCCAATAAATTCTAGGTGTTTATCTACAAAGACGACGCGGACTAAGCCGAAATGCAATTCTAATGTTGACAACTAGCTGACCCGGCAAACGTTGTTTTGGATTATGACATGATGGGAAAAAGCCTTCAAACCATTAAGCACAGAATCATAAAAGTATGACTGTAAATAGAAAGTCTTACAGTGTATAGAAAAACACACTTTCAATATTTTCCAATTTTCCGGCTTTCCCTTTGGATTTTTCCGAATTTTTTTTTGCTAACCACATCGGGAGTAAGACGAACAAAAACAAATCCAAAACCGTCACGTCGTTCTCGAGTTTTTGCGTTACTATCACACGGCGATTGATTTTTATATACATATATAGACTCGAGTTACCGCGGAAATCTTAAACATTATATTTGTATACATTCTGACATTCGAATCTTTCCGCTTTGGAAGACCATCATTTGGTCATTTCGATGGCTTCACAAGCTAATTTGTGGTATGTCTACTACTAATTGGGAGATTATAAAACACCAAAGCCTAATTTAAATATGCTTTATCGACTCACAACTGTGAATCCTTCATATTGAATTTACATAATTTGGGTATGACGAAGTTTATATCTAATATTAAGCCCGGCAAACACGCATTCTTAACCAAAATTAGCAACTTGCTAATAAAGAAGGAACTTCACAATCCTTCACAGTGACAGGTTCTCTACTCAGATTTCTATCCACGAAAATTATCTCTCAGAATTGCCCGGGGCTTAGCACAAAGCGGCGATAATCCAGATAGTGGCAAATGGCGGAAATGTCCTACGAAAGCCCAAACTGCGACTCGTACACCAAAACTTCTACTCGATAAGCGAATATGTAAATAACTTTATGACTAGCTAATCCCTGCGACGGCGTGCCCCCGAGATTAGGATTAATTTGTGCATTAACACGTGATAGCAGCGGCTCTTAGTCGATATTTATGGCCCTCCTTGGCCTACAAATATTAATTTTAGTCTCGTTTCAGCATATTAAATCCGCTGCTGAATTTAATATGCGCTGATGTGTTTGACTTAACGTATTGTTGTAGAAGTTATTAAAGGGATTTAATCGCAGTGCTGTTAGGCTGGGGCGAACACAACAAATACGAGTACAAAAGTTCTCAAGTACAATTACATCTAATTCAACCTGAACGATGCATTACCGAGAAATATTTATTAAAAAGTTTAGTTACCCTAAGCATTAGGTGTCCGGTAAATAACCTTACATTATGCGTGATACAGTCGTCCATGAATTGATAATAACATTGAAAGTGTGTAATTTTGTACTTCTAACGATTTGATCGTTATCGAAATCTCATTAATCTCCACTGACACAAAATATAGAATTTGTCAATATTGGATTTACGCAACGCTTGGAACTGTAAAAATATAGACAGCAGTAAACTTAAACATATCGTTAGAGGGTTTGATTGATGAACTCATGTTACGAAATGCGTCATTTTGGCTGTAAGACCATTTTCAAGACGAAAGATAGATTTTAGAGGTCTGAGACACTGGTTAAATTAAGTTCAATAACAGTTTTAATTTTGTAATTATTTTAACATCTTATAAACACAAGCATGGTTTAACTTTATATAAAGTGAGTCTACGCGCTTCTACTAATTTCTCAATATACAATATTTCATGGTTATCAAATATATAAAAGCCAGCGAAGCTGAGTCTGTGCGTCCGTCACGCTGCATCGTCACCGATCGGAATTGTTTTGTCTACGATCGAGCTTACTTCCTTCAGCATCGTCTAATAGAAATTGCACAAACTTTACTGCTACAGGATGTTGTCTATACTCTATATGATATTTACGTGTCTTTCCGTCTTTATAGGTTTAAATCAGCGATTTACTGCAACCAAATCGTACAATTATAGGACGACTATTTATTAATTTTAATACAATAATAATCGATAAAGACATGCTGGAAAATGTATCTAGGATGGATGGTGCAGAGAAGAGACTGGAAAAGAGTCCGAGAAATAGGTGCATCATCCAGCCCAGAAGAGAGGCTTACAGTGATAGAAAAAAGGCTACAATTAGTTGGAAAAAATACTGAAGGTAGTCAAGCACCTCTTGTTATGTGCAATAACCGATAGGTGTACCAAAATAAGATTAGAATGCCGGACCTTAGCTTATGCAACTAGTAAAATAACAGCCGATTAAGACAAAATAGTAGAGTGCGATTGGGCAAATTACGAAGCAAATGAACAATCGTTACAAGCATAGGTAAGTCGTATAATTTCAAGAGAGCTAATTATCCAGCATTGTACCAGGACTTGTTAAATACAGATTGGAATATACTAAATAATATTGAAAATCCGAACGATTAATGTAGAGCATTTTATCGAATACTGTATACGATTTTTGATAAACATATTCCACTATATAAAAACAAAACAAGTACTATCCACCGTGGTATACGCCAGATATTATCTACAACCTTAAATTGAAAACCAAACTTCATAAAAAATATATCAATACTAAGTCAGTATGGTATTCGCAACAATTTAAACAAATTAGAGCACTAGTCAAAACTTAAAGAGCCGCTGCTTATCAACACTATTTATTTATTTTTTTATTTAATTTAATTCGCACTCAGCCAACAGCCGTTAGGCCAATTATAGGCGTCGCTGTGCAGTTATGAGGACTTCCAACCCCACTAACGACTGTCATGATGTTTTATGACCGCCGGGACCAACTTTTTTCCGTGATAGCCGTACCACGAGGCGCCGAGAGATGCAGCCGTGGAACTCCCATCCAAGTTCTGACCAGAGAGAGCGTTGCTTAACTCCGCTGATCGAACGTGGACGCTTGTTCAAGTTACACCACCCAGGACTATGTCATTACTGTTGAACAATCAATCACAGATGATCCTAAACGTTTTTGGTCCTACATCAATAATACACAGGGTACTACGAGAATACCGGGAAAAATGAAAAAATATGGTGTTGAATATAAAAATCCATAAGACATTGTTAATATCCTAGGTGAATACTTTAGTAGCGCATATATTTATTCTACCGTTGCTCCTGTTAGTCATAATGTTCAGTCGAGTAGCTTATCTATAAACATATCTACTATAACCGAAGATGAAGTTGTCTGCGCATTGCTTAAATTGAGCAATAAGATGACTGCAGGGCCTGATCAAATACCTAGCTTTGTTTTAAGGGACGGCAGGTACGTTTTTAGCAGGCCTCTTACGACAATATTTAATGCGGCTCTCAAATACTCTTGTTTCCAGATGAGTGGAAGCTTGCTAGAATATGTCCTGTTTTCAAAAGCGGTGATCAGTTTGATGCTATGAACTACAGACCGATATCCATTTTATCCAATGTTGGGAAGGTTTTTGAAATGGTCTTGTATAATCGTATTTACGGCCGCATAAAAATATCATTTCGCCATATCAACACGGTTTTGTTGAAAAACGGTCAACTTTATGTTATTTAACACAGTCTATCTCTGAAGTTGTAGACAAACGAGGCCAGGTCGACGTGATTTATACAGATATGTCAAAGGCTTTTGACCTTATAGATCACGGAATATTTCTGAATAAATTAAACTGTCTGGAATTTAGTCATCCACTTATCACGTTCTTCAATTCTTACCTGACGAACCGGCTGCAATTTGTCTCATATGGTGGATATAATTCTCAAACTTTTGTTACTAAGTCTGGAGTGCCACAGGGGTCTAACCTTGGACCATTGCTTTTCCTGCTTTTCATTAATGATGTCGCATATAATATGAATTGTGAATTGCTTATGTTTGCTGACGATATTAAGATCTTTACTTCTATTAAGTCTAATACTGATTGTTTAACCTTGCAGCACAATGTAGATAAATTGTACCAGTGGTGCCGTTTAAACAAGTTGCATTTAAACACATCTAAATGTAAAGTAATGTCATATTCGAGGAAATCTAATCCAATTAATTACAACTATACCATTAATGGCGATTCTCTTACACGGTGTTATACAATTAAAGATCTTGGTGTTGTTTGATTGCGAACTACGTTTTAATCAGCACATTATTGAATCTGTAGCAGCTGCCAATAGAATGCTAGGCTTTGTTATCCGAAGCACAAAATCATTTCGTCAACCAAGTTCAATAAAAATTTTATACTATTCTCTTGTCAGAACTAAGATCGATTACTGTTCTGTTATTTGGAATCCGACATATGAATATTATAAAAACATGTTAGAAAGCGCACAAAGAAGAATGTTAAAATATCTGTGGTTTAAAGTCAATCATGTGTATCATGAGCGCGGTTTTGACCACACTATCCTACTTAATACATTCAATTGTATATCGCGTGAGTCTCGTAGAAAGCAAAGTAGTTTAGTATTCTTATACAAATTAATCCATTACTCAATTGATTGTTCTGATTTATTAAGCAAACTACATATTTTTGTTCCAAGATTACCAGTCCGAAATTTTTATACATTTTATCTTCCAGTGGCTAAAGCGAATGTCCTTGTAAAGTCTCCCATTTATATTATGTGTCATTATTGTAATCTTGCTAGTGACAAACTTGATATAGTTTGTTGTAGTCTAAAGCAAGTGAAAGTTAAAAGTTTAGAATAGCATTTGTGAAAACTAAATAAAATATTTTTTTTTGATTCGATCAACACTGTAGTCCGTACTGATACTTTAGATTACTTAAGTTTTGCATGTAACTATTTAGTATAATTTATATGTGTTGGTCCTATAATGGGGTTTGTACCTGTTGCGCAACATTTACATAAATAAATAAATAAAATAATGTTACTCAATGGGCGCTAGGCTCTCTAACTCGAAGCAGCATACTCGAAAGAGCTACTCGAGGCAGTTATGCTGCAATAGAATGATGGTTTGTCATTGGCAAGGGGCATATATATTATATATCGTGAAAAGGATATAGAAAACCATGTATAGAATAATAACGATTATATTTATTACGTTAAGTATACCGGGTGACAATGAGACTAGGGCCATGCTTATATCTTCTTTATTTTATGTCCTACCAGTACATTAATTGAAATTAATGACTCTATTTTAAGGTACCTTAGATACAATATAACGCTCCAGGGCAATTATTTTCTTCATAAGAACACTAGGGTTATTATGAAAAATAAACAGTATTTGTTTACATGGATACAACTTGATTATGCACCACTGTTACAATGAAAATTAATGACAGCTCAGCTAATGTCACAAATCTAAATTAGATCAGCTAACTAGATCAATCTTAACTACTATATCATAGTAATTATATGAATTGAATATGAATATGAACTAGGTAAAAAAATTGGTAGGACATAAAACCTTGAAGGCACCACGGGCATTATGAGCTAAGAGCCCGTGATTGTTGTACACACCTCGGGCCAAAGCCCTCGGTTAGTACACTAACAATCTTGGGCTCTTATTTTACTCATAATGCCCTTGATACCTTAATAACTATATGAATCGATTTGGATAAAATTGTATACCAAGATACTAGATATAATTTCTGATTGGCTGATAGATATAGTCAAAATGACTGACTTCCGGTTTTACCGGAAATGATACTAACTTTGATTTTTTAAATGGAACCCCCTGTATATTTTATGTTTTTCTGAATCTACGATTCAAACTACATAAAATAGTATTGCCAAATTTCATTTTTTTAAACAAAAAAATATTTTTTTATTTTTATTTTTGACCATAGAAGGCATTGACTTGGAAAAATCTATTCTAATTGACTCTAGCAACTCTTAATAATAGCTATTTTATCAATAAGGTCATTAACAAACCTTTAATAAAAAAATATAATTTGCTAAACTCGTTTTTTAAGAAAAAGTCACTTTTTTTAAATGGCACCTACCAAGGGCCATCTTGCCATTAAACAGCAAATTTAATTACCAATCTAACGATATGCATCATGCACTACTTTATCTTTATCTGAAGCTGAAAATTAATTATCTTTTTAAATATTTTTATGTAATAACTAATAATACCAAAACAAATTTGGCAACACTGTTATATGTAATTTGAGTCGTAGATTCCGAAAACATAAAACATATAGAGTGATCTATTTAAAGAACCAAAGTTAGTGTCACCTCCGTTGGTTTTTTAAATAGATTTAAACAAATAATTAATTTATTTATTTTCAGTTTCAGATAAAGATAAAGTAGTGCATGATACATATCGTTAGATTGGTAATTACATTTTCTATCTAATGGCAAGATGGCCCTTAGAAGGTGCCATTTAAAAAAAGTGACTTTTTCTAAAAAAACGAGTTTAGCAAATTATATTCTTTTATTAAAGGTTTGTTAATGACCTTATTGATAAAATAGCTATTATTAAGAGTTGCTAGAGTCAATTAGAATAGATTTTTCCAAGTCAATGCCTTCTATGGTCAAAAATAAAAATAAAAAAATATTTTTTTTGTTTAAAAAAATGAAATTTGGCAATACTATTTTATGTAGTTTGAATCGTAGATTCAGAAAAACATAAAATATACAGGGGGTTCCATTTAAAAAATCAAAGTTAGTATCATTTCCGGTAAAACCGGAAGTCAGTCATTTTGACTATAGTTATCAGCCAATCAGAAATTATGTCTAGTATCTTGGTATAAAATTTTATCCAAATCGATTCATAAATAAAGAAGATATAAACATGGCCCTAGTCTCATTGTCACCCGGTATACCTCACCAAAGAAATACTTTAGGTGCGCAAATACAATCTGATAAATTGAAAATATAACACTAGCTTGTAATAAATTATTAAGATGTGCTACAATGCATATTAACGCTGTGATAATTACAGAATGTCAGAATTCTCAAATAACCGTTTCGAACGCAGACAGCAGTAAACGCATGCATTATAACAAATTAGTACGTTATTACAAAATAACCTGCAGGTATGGTATTACACCAAGTAAAATGAGCAAGTATTAAGCTATTCAATCAGTGAGTTCAGAAATTAACAGAATTGATTATTATTAAACGTTAAGAAATTAGTTTAGTACAAGTGAGACAACATAACTTACAAGATGGACGTACTTTCCAGGACACAGCGCACAACGTCGTGTATAGGTAAGTAGATCTAAACTTCACTAAACGGGGGAAGGTCCACTGGGAATCCACTTCATTATGAATCTAAAAGTGTGAAACAAACTTGTGTGCTACGTAACCCGCCGGAAAAAGTTATGGAGAAACATTCATTAAAGAATTGTTCATAAATTATACCGCTATGGTATTTTAACTGAACTAAATAAATACATAAGAAGTCATTCATAACAGCCGTTGGCTGTTAAGGATCATCACGGCCGCCAACCGTTAAGGATTGTAACATCCAGTGGCCGTTAAGACTCACACAACCTTTAAATTATATATAATAAATTGTTCTTAAAATGTATAAATGTGTACTATGAACAATCTTGAACGACATACGGCAGATACGCAAATAACGAACTTGATTGATTATAAACCTCGGTTGTCGCTTCGAATTCAAAATGTATTTGCTATATATCGGCCTATAGGCATTAAAAACTAAACTCGCCCCTTAGCTAGCGTTGGGGCGAAACGTAAGTGCAACCATTCAAATGTGTATTTTAGTACGGAGATAATGGATTCAGAACGTGTGTAGTTATAAACGCATCGCTAACACGTGGCACAGGAATCAGAGAGTCAATTATTATCCTGCCCATTTGCCAAGAAAATTTCTGTACTACTCGTTGCACTTATTCTATGAACAACTGTAAGTTACATTTGTTTTTAACAACGAAAAATCAGGAATTCATCATGAAAACGCAAGACACTCTAAAAATTTGCAAATAATATCAAAAATCGCTAACATGTGTGACGTTGAAGAAAAATTCCTAGCGAAGAATTCATTTGGTCTTGCCATACAGAAAGGTTGTCTAATGGGGAAGATGCAATAAAGTCTAGAAATAAAATGTATGACGTTGCAAGTTAAGAATGATCTCTTCCCATCCCGTCTTATAAAGTTCAACTTTTATTTAACCTTGTCCAAATAATTTCGTATAATAGCACAGGGACACGGTTTTTAATTAAGAGAAACCATGACTAATGGGGAGACGTTATTAATACATGTACACTTGTCGCTACAAGGTGTTGTGCATGAATTTAATTGGTATTTTTTGTGTGACATAAATCCAAAATGGTTTTTGTTGTGCATGAATTTAAGTGGTATTTTTTGTGTGACATAAATCCAAAATGGTTTTTGCTATAGTCACACATTTACGTTTCGGACTACAATTTGTTTTAAGAAAATTTGCTGAGATATTTTTTATTACTAAAAAAGGACGAAAATGGTTAGCCGATGTCTTTCTATACACTTTAAAAAATGCAGTCCATGAAACATCTCGACATGGCTTAACCACACATTCTTGGGCTGAAATAAAATTATTTAACTGTACTTACCTATATCTACATGTTTTTTCGCTAAGCAAGTATTCTGCTTCAGAGTTCTATCCAAAAATACGAACGTTTTCTATAAAAAAACACTTTGATCTATTTGGATAATATGAGGTATAACGCTTCATACGAGCAAACATCAGTAGAGATGATATTGGATATTATCGGTGGACCACTAATGTCTGGCAGTTTCACATCGGGCGCCTCTCTACGTGGCCATTCGGGAAAGACCCTCCATATATGGAAGGTATCGGAAAAATAAAATATGCAAAGAATCTAATACAGGGTAGGCGGACCCAACCCGGCTAAATTTGAAATATGTACAAAACAATATAAAACCACCTCACCATTTATTTTCCATGAACATCGTTTTGTGTTTCTATTGTGTTGTTGTGCCTACAACACTGCGTCTCTTGCACCGCTACTTATGCTCTTCAGTTTTTATAAATTTCGCCTTTTTTGTTGCCATCTAGCTCAATAGCTATGGAATCTCTTATTTTAATTACCCCAGTTTGTGATATAATTGAAAGTCCTTGTTGTTAGTTTCAAAAATCCACTCAAATAAAATCCAATTTCTTTACACACCAATGAACAACAAACAGATATATTTTCTGTTGAAGATCACAATGTTAAATATGCTAGCGTTAAATATTAGACAATGAAATGGATTACTATTTTTAACCCACTTTTGTATGGACAGCCTATTGTGCATATTCTCAAATGCAGTGCCCATCGAACACAAGAAAGCGTGCACGTACGCAATGATTCACTCGGCTTCTACCTCGATGGCTGCTCTCGACCAAATATGACATAAAATCACCCACCTGCAATGGTAACTAACCAATACCAGTTGCAAACTACTCGATTCTCGCACATCTTCATGGCGATACCCTCATAATTGCGTTTTATTGACGCAGACACTTTCACCTCGATATCGGCAGAACTATGGAACCGATGCCTGTTTTAACACCTCTCTGAACTTTGCGTTTACCAGTACAGGCTGGAACTCCCGCCTTCAACTGCTGCTGGATCGCACTTTCAAAACCAGATTGTCCTCGTTGTTCACAAGTTCAAAACAATAAGGACCACACATATACAAATCTGCGGAATATCAAGTGAGTGCAAGCAAGCTCAAGCGATCCATATCGAACTTCTGCTTTATACCATATGGTGATTTTTAATTTCAACATAAGGATTTTAAATTGAGCTTATGCCTTGGATCATAACATGTCTTGCCATCGGGGTGACAATTGCTTCGTTTATCATGTGGTAGAAGAAACAAGTTCCAACTACAAAACATCAACTTGCCACTAAAAATGTCCGTACCCTTAAATAACCTGGAAGAATGAACATTCTGGAAATCAAATTTCTACGCTATAAAATTGATATATGCGGCATAAAGGAGGCTCATTGGCAGGGTAACGGTTACTACAAGTCATGGAATTACTGAGTGTATTTTTTGGCAGCGCCGCCAGACTGGGTGGGCCGCCCGCCAGTTGCCAGATGTGGGGATTGAACCCCGTGCCGTGGCACCGCAGCCTGAGCTTCCTAACCGCTCAGCCACGCTGGCGACGCAACAACGAGAAATAGATTAAAAACACCCTTTTGTTACATTTTTGGCGACCAAGCAGTGATTTGTTGTTAATAGCTTCCGTTACACGATTCCATCCAGGTGCCGCGCCGTTGGCCCCGGTGCAGAAGAACTATTCAAACAATTTTTGTTTGCACATTTGTGGTTGTAAACACGTTTCTGGAATACATTTTTAGTTTAGAAGCTTATAACATGCAATAATTTTAAATAAGTTAACTTAATTCCCTTCTTTCGCTAGTTGATCTTATAATCTCGAATTTTGACTTCTGAGCTACACATAAGGCAATTGCAGTGGAAAGAAATAAATTTAAAAACTTCGCTTCGTTGCATTTTGTGCGGTACTCAAGAAATTACTCAAAAGTCGCCGGGCTGTAGCTCACTAGGCCCTAAATTACCTCTGCTTCAAGCTGCTTCCAAAGATGAACCTTAACTCATGTCAGGGAAGATAGACGGTCGGCCTTACCTTTTGGCGAAAGTTATATTTGGTATTTTGCCGGCTGGTAACTATCGGCCTAATTGGGCTAGCTCGCCGCGAGGGTCGCAGGGTTCCAGCTATGCTGAAAAAGTATAATAAAAAAAAAAGGAGTGGGCGCCAGGTCCTAGACTCAGATCCAATTCCTTGTGCCGGACCTTACACAAGGTCGAGGATAAAAACCAGCAAGCCAAAAATAAACAAACCAACAACCAATGAATATATATCACAGCTTTATTACAATAACCTGGTGGGTACTATAGTGCCAGAAAATATTCACACACCACAAATACATAAAACAGCAAATCCACAAACAGTCAAAATGTATCACCGCAAATACACAGAAATAACAACAATAAAAAAAATATATCACAGTCGACCAAAAATAATACTCCATCTAAAGCTACGAGCGCACAACACAATTGACCTAAAAACGAGCTCAAGGTGTCATAAAGCTAAATCAGCCTGAAGGGCGTAACAACTAGGTACCTCAAAACTTATATCGAAGCAATATACTCAAAACATGACTAGATAAATTACCAATGACGTTCACCGTGAAGCGGAAAACGGCACGACACGAAGCATGACTACATTAACCCAATAAAATAAACTAAGAAAGCTTTAAATAGACTAAAAATCCCCGTGAAGCGGAGTACAAAATCAAGGGTGCGAATAACGCAAGCAAAATATGCAATGCCAACATCTAACCCCGAAGGTTGGCCTAAAAATTAACTTTAAGATACACAAAATTTAGATGGGGTGGTTCCAGCACGTTATGAGATCTCACAGGGGTTTGCTAGTTCCTAAAGGAAAGTCATAAAGTATTTCTTGACGTACTAAGAACTGCTTGCGGGTATTCTAACCGAGAACTAGTTTATCACAAAATCAAAAACGGGAGGCTACATAATCTCAACAAAAATCCCGTTGGTAGCAGTTTTGCCACCGCCAAAAAAATTTAGCTCTAGCAAGTGATCTTAAATAAACAACAAGGTTAATGCAATACACGAGGTCAAATAAACTAGTGATTGCAAAAGCAGCCCCAAAGCCAAATCATAACAAAATTACACATGGCTGCTATGCACAGAGGTAAGTAAACTAATCAATATCATATCTAGTAGCTCAAATTAACACCAAAAATCGATATGCACAAAAACTCTAAAATAGCAGTTCGGAAGGTCATACTAAACAGTTCAAAAGCAATTCAAATAAACGAACGATACAAATTAAAACGTTACAAAACCTCAGATGCATACGGCACGTGGAGGCCGAGCTGTTGGAAGAGATGCTAGAGTCCAGGTGCGTTGGGCAGCGCTCGCAGAGGGAACGACCGCAAATCCAGGCCGCAGAGGCGAGCGGCCAGCCGGCTCGTGGAGCACCGCATGATCCAGGCAAAACCAAATGCACGACGACGAACAGGACCAATCCAGGTAATAAAACTCAATTCCATGGCGTTTAAAAACGCATTTCCATGGCGTATAACTAATTAACGCATTTCCTTGGCGTAGAATAGTTAACGCATTTTCTTGGCATAGAATAGTTGGCTATAAATTACAAATTTCCAGATAAGCAACCACGCTGAAGAAAAGAAATCGTAACAAACCTGCGAATGGTGACGAACAGCCTAACGCTCCATTCGATCGAGAAGAGCCCACTTCAAAACCGCAAGAAAAGCGAACGAACGCTGGTAGCAACTCCCAACGGCTTCCAGAACGTTCCAAAGGGCGCCTTGCCTCCAAAAATCCCTCAAAACGACGAGGACGGCTATAACCAAAGCCAGAGAAGCAAAAGGTTCCCAGGGCACAAACTTCAACGATCGAAGCGATGGAAAAGAATGGAATGCAAATTGGCCAGAGCAATTCACGATCTCAGGTTATCAATGTCAAAGTCAAATTCGAAAAAAGGAAGAAAAACTATAAGAGTGCAGATTGTATGTGCAGAACTGATAACAAAGTGTTCCTTTTAATTCAAAATTGAGGCTGAAGGTATTTGGGTTGCCTAACTATGGATAAAGTACTGTATATTTAGAGAATAAAAGTAAATTGCCAAATCTGACTAATTATTTCAATTAACAAGTAGGAAAATGTCAAAATGAGCGTAACACTCAATACTAGCTTGGTTGGGCTGGGTATTGTCCTTTTATACCCGTTAGAGCTGCGCTGCGGGCACGTGTTACGCGAACACGCGCATCACAAAGCTTCAATGAATTACTAAGTGTCCGCGCGGGGAAGGATAAACGTTTATTGTGATTACGATGGCGATTTCAAGATTTTAAAGATTGTTGTTTAATATTGAAATATAGTTTGCACGGACGCAAACATTGAAACGTTTACAGAGTTGTTCGATATAGAACATGAAAACCTTACCTTTCGCAGGTTATGACAGCGATCACCAGTTACTAACTTCTGTTTCTAAAATCAACCTCAAGGTACCCATGTCGTAGGAGGACCTATCGTATTCTATTTAAAGATGGTAATTGCCATATTAGCCTGTCTCAAACTCTAATAGCCAACACCTTACAGCACTAAGCTATGGTATCTGAAGAAATATGAAGTAAACTTAAAGCTGCAGCTCTAATAATATTTAGAAAAGGTATCATCGGAAGAATTCCTAATAACAATTAACCGTGGATCTAATGAAACCCTCAACCTTTGTGAAGCTAGAAATGAAATTTGGCTGATATGACACTGAAATACGTCCAGAACTTCAAACTCTTTCTCCAGAAATGATAAATCAAAGTATTATTAAAAGTTGTGTCGAGATGTAGTCATCGTACCAGAGATCTCTTTCAATAGTTGAAAGTTCTTAGACGTAGCTTTAAACAAAAATCTTACGCTGTGTTCGATTTAACAGTGGTGATTATTATACAGGGTGTTAAGTCCATGCAATAATTTTAACCAAAATGAAGAACTTTTCTATTTATCTCCCCTAAATTTGACGAGCCGCTTGGTAAGCAAATCTAAGTTAAAGGCGAACGATACAAGTATATTAAAATTGTAAAGTTCTTGCACAAAAAAAACTTGATAAGGTACGTTGGTGACCAGATGTGAACTAAAGGTTTTATCAGTACTTATGCAGTTTTTGTTGGTTCTTCTCTAAAAAATGATAAATGCAGAAGTTGTTCGGTTTCGCGAGTTCTATTACGAGTTAAAATATTTGCACTAATTTCCATAACATTCTGTATGTGGCCCAAGTGCTGCATGTAAAGATTAATGTATTTTTGTGCTGCACCTTGCTATTGTACGATTACGAAAACGTATTCTCATATCCTTCAAAAACGTAGGTAGTAAAAGCTGTATACAGACGTCGCATTGATTCGTTTGAGATCTGGTGCTGGCGTAGAGTGTTGAGAATGTCATAGACACGCCGTACCGATGTATCTGTACTCATCGGAAGCAGACCTGACCATTGCCTTTCCAGGCTAACATCCGCCAAACTTCTAAAATCCTTTGGCCAGGTAACACGCACAAAACTGTGGGAGAATGCCAGAGGCAGAACGACGCCGTGAACCTTGCTAGATGAATGATGCTGTCCATCAGTCAACTGGATCTGGGTTGGACGCGGAAAAAAGTACGGATGGAAAAAGTGACGCCACACAAGTAACACGTTTAACAAACACAGAACTATTACTACACATCGTTTACGACGTCGGAATATTATGAGAAATGAGCTATTTAATTGTTCATTTCGGCTACATATTCGCCTGCCAGTTATAGATCCCGTTTAGCACAGACAGCTAGCCATTGAAAATCCGACTTTGTTGCAAAATTGACGCTTCTGTCATTCTGGGTTATCGATTTTCCTTGAGGTGTGAAGAGATTAGCTGTCCTGGTTTAGAAGTTCTAAAGTGCAACTAGAGAATATTCCGCCGAACCATTCGTGAGGCCTAAAAGCAGATACTGGGCGTTTGTTCGAAGACGCTTTGATAAATGTTGGGGTTTTTGATGGAGGGAATTTGTTAGCGTTCGAAGCTTGAACCACGGGTGTGATAGATTTTGTTAGTTGCAACTATTCATAGGCATGTCGGGATTGTAGTCTAATAACATTGTTTTTTTGCTGTAGCAGTTTTTGAGGTTCCCGTAGGATAACGTAGTTACTGCGGAGGCTCTGATACCAGATGGATTAAACCAGTATATGTTATATTTAGTTTCGTATATGTTCTATTACTAGGGATGTATGGTTTAATTTAATTTAATCGTATTATAATCTTGTGTCTGGCCCTGGAGGTTAATTTCGACTATCATAACGATTTGTAAGCCATTTTGTTTAGTCGTGTAAACCCATATTTTGTATTTGCATAAAATGTCGGCTTTGCTGTTTTAAGTTGTGTAAATCCAGGCTTCACATTCTTAGTTTAAATGTTTAATCAAGTTTGGTAATGTATTTAATAAGTTATTTGTCAGGACTAATTCTTGTAATGGAGAAATTACCTTATACTGTTTAAAGATAGCTTATATTTGAACTGAATTATGTCACTAATTGGCTAGTCTAATTTTTACACTGGTGCCCAAACAGTTTGAATTTACTAATTTCATAATTGATTGCTGTCGCGCCACAAGACTGTAGAAGAGTGACAGATGGGAATCAACGTCTTGGACGTTACTAAATGGATTGATACTGTTCACCATCATCACTAGACGTCGATTACGACATTGGTCTATAAAGAACAATTATTGCATGAAACATGTGTTACGACACATGTCAGGCAGTAAATCTTTAATGGCAAGGCCCATAAATTATAAAGATGTAATGGTTTAATTAAAAAGGCGTTCAAGTGTCCATCATTTTGTAAGACTTTTTATTTATTTTGTTCATGATATAGGTACTCATTGCTGAACTAAACCGCTTTACTTCTTTATATACTAGCGCCACCCGTGTGATGATTCAAAAGACGCCTCTTACTGTTTCAATGTATACAAAGTCAGGTCGGGCCTCTGTACTAGTAAATTAAATACGGACTCGAAAGACCGACATTTAATGTTTATGTATACTACATACACTCACAATTTATTAATTAGAAGAATATTAACCTACATTGTGCATTTCTTAATATTTCGCGATTTGGTTTCTCACGCGTGAATTTCGTTTCCAGGTGACGTCGTTAAATACCGCGTCGTACATGGCTCTGACCGAATCCAGCACCATATCCGTTCCTTCCCGCGTGGCAACTGCTTGATCTAAGTAGCACGTGATCTGCTTTAGTCGGGACGACACGTTTAAAATGTCCCCTGTTTCTACCAAAGCCCTTTCCGCAGGTTTAATCAATGCTCTCTCCTCGCATGGTTTGCACAGCTGCGTTGGATCACTGTCTACTATGCTGCTGCAGGCCTCCACCTCACTGTCACTGAAATCGGAACCGGTGCGCTTCGTGATGCTCTCTCGAGACGTAGCAAACCGAATCTCGTCGTTGGCTTTGTGCAGAACGCCGATGGAAGATCGCACGGCCAACTGCGTTTGGGACAGTTTCACCGTCTGCCCGTTGCTGGAGGTTATTTCTAAGTGCTTCATCTGAACCACGTCTTCGGTTTGACGATGCAGCGACGGCAAAGTGGTTATCAACGTCTCGTTGGAAGAATCCTTCATCAGCTCGAATTCGTCCATCACGGGTGTTACAATTATGGAAGCGCTCCCTTCTTTGGTCACGAGCTCCTGCTCACTGATGATAGGGGTCAAGCATTTATTTATTAGCACTGTCTGGGCCTTGTCCTGGTTGCTGTCGCTCTCGCTTTTGTGATTGCAAGTCAACCTTAGGGTTAGAGCTGTGGAATTGTTCATCTGGATCACGCTGTCGATGGGAGTGGAGCTCTGCAAAACGGCCCTCATGGATTCACTTTTGCCTTCACGGTTTGTAGTTTGAACCTGTACCGATGTGGTAGACACAAAGGGCTGCACACCGATGAAAGTTTGAGTGGTGCTCCCTTTGGCACGGTTATGCAGCTCTGGGTCATTGAACAAAGGACCATTGCCCTTGTCAATTTTTCTTTCAGCAACGGGCTGGATGTCCTGTAAAGCTTCGTTTTTGTGCTTCGTAGTTTTGCTTTCGTCCGATATCAAGGCGCACATGGTGGTTGTAGCCATGGGCTGTCCATGGACGCTATTGGGAGGAGTGTAAAAAGGGGAACACAGCCCACATGCGTCAGAATAACGGTTCTTCTCTATATACGATCCATGATGGGGAAGGCCGTCTGTTTGTGAGCATGCGTTGCTGCGAACAGGGTGAAATTTGATATCATTCTTTGTGTACGTGGTTGTATTCAGTGGTTGCCAATAATTTTCTGAGTTTGTTGAATTGTTTCGTTTGGTGACATCCTATAATTAATAATTCAAAGATATTTAAATTTTCATGTTTCCTCTCATTGCAAAACAACTAATACCTTACTGTCGTTAACATGTCCTAGTGTAAAAATTATTGTTAGAAGATGCTTAATCTGCGATTGCTGTTCGCCCACGATCTCCTCCAGATTTGTTATCTCCGCCCCCATTCGTTCCTGCTGGTGTTCCATTTCTGTAAGAATTAAAATATTTGTTTCGTTTAGATTATCAACAACGGTGGTAGATAAGCATTTACATTTTATGTAAAATACTATTATTTAACTTAACATATGTTTTCTTCAGAACAATAGCATTGTAAGAATAGCTTTGAATAAAACTGATTTTTTGTTTTTAATGAAATTTTGGATTTGGCTTATTTGAATGATCCTGAAGAACTTTTATTAACAAGATTTTTGGATACAAAAATCCCTAACACGACTTCTTCAATTTTGCTGTTTATTTTAAATCGTAGTAGGCTAGCATTTTACCGTGAAGGGAAAGTAACATACCCTAAAAGTACAATTTAATGAGGGGTATAATTAGAACAAATATTTTTTTTAAATCGATATTATATAAAAAAAATACTGGGGTGGTGCCGTCTAAAGTGCGACACACTGTATGTTTAAAACCTTTGTACTGGTTGAACAACTTCTGTAGTATACATTTTGAGCAAGTTACAAGAAATTGTTCGCATACCTTCTATTTTTGTAGATTGTTGCTGAATTGTAATATTCTCAGATTCTTCGCCTCGCGTCAGTGCCACAGGCTGTTCCACTAATTGCGAATAAGCTGCACGAATGGCCTGAAGATCGTCTACTTGGGATTTAAAATAGTCTCGTTGTCGTCGAATCGCATCCATATCGTCTATTTGGCTGCGTAGAAACTTCACCTAATTTCATGGACAACACATATAGATAAGGGAGCACTAATCCTAGTACGTTTGATTTTTACTATTTATTTGCGACACACTTTATTTTAATTTGAAAAAAAATCCCCCTTTAGCTTACGCGGTCAACAAACAAGGCCGTCGTGCTACATCATTAAAAACACAACAGCAGATTTAGTATCAACGTCAGTTCAATTCATCTTCCAACAAAGGCGAGTAAAGGGGGCCACATTTGCCTGCCTTTGTGTTAGCTTTACGCAATTTCAGATCTCACGTTCTTTGTTAAGGAACAGGGCTATTCTTCGATGCTAATTTGAAAGCAGTTAAATTGTTGAGCAACCTACCTGCTCCTCGATGTCCTGAAACTGCGCCAGTTTCCTTTTCATGTCGCTGTTCTCGTCAGCCAAAAGTTGGTACTTGACGTACATCTCGTTCAGTCTATTGCAGCTCTGCTCCTTGAGCGCGTCGTACTGCTGCAAGATTTCCTGCAGACGGGCTTCCAAGCCTTCCTTTTCCCTGACTTGCTCTTTGAGGGAGACTATTTGCCTGGAGAGGTCGTCGTTTCTTTCCGTCACTTTAGCACTTTCCTCCAGGTACTTGTCCCGCTGAGCCTTCGCCATGGTCAGCAGAGACACTGCCTCCGCGTTTACTGTATTCAGCATTTGTTGAAGATCCACTAAGAAGAAATATATTGTACTGGCTGCGTTTATTATATTAAACCCCTAAAATAGTGTCTAAACAAGAAATGATTAATGTTCCAAATATTATGTAATGGAAACATAATCTAATTAACTAATTAATGTGTGCCTTAGGCTTAGAACTTCGATTTAAGATGACCTAGCATAATTGATAAATATCTAAATTTACCATATGAAAGTACAGATTATTTAAATTACAAAACATTTACAATTTTCCATACCATATCAACAAAAATAATGCTTCCGTTTGAAAGCCTAGACAAACTGTTGCCCACGAAAAAACGCTCACTACGATGTCGTCCTTAAATATGTCGCATTTAAAAATGTCTTTCTCGTTTATATAGTCCATTAATATATCGTCCTCAAAAATTTAGTACAAAAAAATTTCGGCTTTAGTGTGTGCAATCGCTCTCAAGAATATTCACTATACATACGTTGCCATCCAAAAATTTAGTCCAAAAATGTCGCCCTCAAACTGTTGCTTGCAATCAATCGCTTTCAAAAATATCCACCGTAAATGTCACCTTCGCCAATTTAACCCCGCAAATGTTGCCTTTAACATATTGCTTTCAAGCAATCGCTCTTAAAAGTATCAAGTCTAAGTATGCTGTCCTCAAAAATGTAATCCCGGAAATGGTTCCTTCAAACTGTTACCATCAAGTAATTGCTCTCATAAATATGTTGCCCTCACAAATATAGTACAAAAAATGTCGCCCTCAGTATGTTGCCTTAAAACAATCGCACTAAAACATATCTCCCATAAATATACTGCCCTCCCAAATTTACTCCCAAAAATGTCGCCTTCTAGTAATTGCTCTCAAAGATATCCACCATAAATATGTCGCACTCAAAAATTTTGTAAAAAAAATGTCGCCCTCAGTATGTTGCTTTAAAGCAATCGTTCTCAAAAATATCTACCATAAATATTTTGCCCTCCCAAATTTAGTCCCAAAAATGTCGCCTTTAAGAATATCCACCATAAATATGTTGTCCTCAAAAATGTAGTACCAAAAATGTAACCTTAAAACTGTTGCCTTTAATCAATCGTTTTCAAAAATATGTCACTCTCATCAATTTAGCCCCGAACATTTCGGCTTTAATCTTTTGGCTTCCAGCAATTGTTCTTAAAAGTATTGAGTGTAAATATGTTGTCCTCAAAAATGTAGTCCCGCAAATGATGCCTTCAAATCGTTGCCATCAAACAATCGTTCTCATATATATGTTACCCTCAAAAATTTAGTACAAAAATGTCTACCTCAGTATGTTATCTTATATATAATATTCACCATAAATATGTTGTCCTCGCAAATTTAGTCCCAAAAAAGTCGCCTTCAAATTATTGTCTTCAATCAATCGCTTTCAAAAATATCCACCATAAATATGTCACCCTTACCAATTTAGCCCCGAAAATGTCGCCTTCAAATTATTGTCTTCAATCAATCGCTTTCAAAAATATCCACCATAAATATGTCACCCTTACCAATTTAGCCCCGAAAATGTCGCCATTTTAACCTATTGCCTTCAAGCAATCGTTCTTAAACGTATCGAGTGTCAACATGCTGTTCTCAAAAACGTTTTCCCGAAAATGGTTCCTTCAAACTGTTGCAATCAAGCAATAGAATTGCTGTTAAAAATAAAAACTAGAAATATGCTCCTCTCAAAAATGTTGCTCCAATAATGCCACTTTCAAATTGTTGCCTTCAAGCAATCGATTTGATAAATATGTTGCACTCACATAAATATGTCGCTCTTAAAAATGTAGTACCGAAAATGTAGTTCTCAGTATGTTGACTTAAAGCAATCGCTCTCAAAAATATCTACTGTAAATAAGTTGCGTTCTCAAATGTAATCCTAAAAATATCGCCTCAATTGTTTTCAAGAGTATCGAGTGTGAATATGCTGTTCTCAAAAATTTATTTCAGAAAATGGTTGCTTGAAATTGTTGCCAGCAAGCAATTGCTTCTAAAGATATCGACTATAAATATCCCGCCCACAAAAAGTTTGCTCTGATAATGTCGCCTTTAAACTTAATCGCTCTCAAAAATATCCGTCATACATGTCGCCCTTCGTATGTTGATAAAGCAATTGCTCTCCAAAATAGTTACTATAAATAAGTTGTCCTCACCAATGTAGTCCCGAAAATGTCGCCTTCAAGCAAAAACATAGATTTAGCCCACCCATAGTCATCTTCAAAATGTTAACATCAAAAATATCTCTTGCGTTTATATCGACTAAATGATGTCATTGTGCCCGAAAATTAATATCTTCAAAAATGATACTTTCAAAGACAACGTCGGGGAAATATCGCGCTAAAGATAGCTATTTTTTTCTCAAACAGAGCCCTCAAAACCGAAGTCTACAAAAAGTCGCCTCAAAATAAATATTTTAGAAATTGTCCAAAAAAATGACGCCTTTGAGAATGTTAACCTCAAGCAAATGATTTCGTTAATATCGACTTGAAAATATGAATGTCTTAATAGTATATTATACATCAAGGTAGCGAAGCGCAGTATTATAACCTGAGCGCATATTAGATACTGAGCGCGCAGCGCGAAGTATCTAAAGCGCGAAGGTTATAAGACGATTCGCTACCGTGGTGTATATACTATTTTTTGCACTACCAAACGGCTTAATACCTAAATTCCCAACAAATTTCGAAAATATGTTAACTGTCAACCTGACAATACAGCTCTTTAAAACGTCAAAATTAAAATAGTCATATTTGGTAACTTAGCAATTTATTAGTTACCACGGTGAAAATTGTTTATTTTACTTTCTCTCCCTTGGTGGAGAAAATCAACTTCACGACCTAAAAATAGGCCAATAACGATGCGTTCTGAGACTAGTAGTGCAAAAAAATTGTTATCTTTAAAAATATCATTCTCAAAAACAATGTTTTCAACGCTCTGACGATATCGCCCTTAAAAGGTCATCTACAAAATCTCGCCTTCAAAACTATAGCCCTTAAAAATGTTCTTATCAAAAGTGTAGGTTGCCGGAATGTTAGCTTCAGATTAAATAGCTCACCTTAATATCAAATAGAAGAAGTCATCGTCTCTCTAAAAATTGTCACTGAAAAATATCGCTTTCAAAACTATTGTGTACAAAATTTTGTACTCAAAATGCCCGGCCTAAAAACTTTATTTTAAAAATTGTTTTTAAGTATACAGCCCTCTATAAAATGTCGCCTTAGAAAATATACCTCTCAAAATGTCGCCCTTAATATTTTCACCTCCTGAAATATCGCTTTCGTTTATATTGACTAGAAGGTGCCGGTGTATCTAAGAATGTTTACCTACACATATTTCATTCTCAAAAACAATTCTTTCAAAATATTTCCTACAAAATTGTGCTCCAAAAATGCCGCTTTAAATATGTTGTTTACAAATATTCGTTGTGAAAGGTATCGCCTTTAAAAGATCAATACAAAACTGTGGTCTTCAGAAATATAGCCCTCAAAGGTATTGCCCTTTATATATTGTCTTCAAACCTCAAAAACGGTCTCGTTAATAGACATTAGAAGAAATTAATATATTTCGAAAATGTGTCGTCCTTAAAAGCATCGCCTTCAAAAACATTGTCGACAAAACTAAAATCGTCGCCCTAAAAATATCTATATTAATTTTTTTTCTCAAACATCCCTCAAAAAGGTAGTCCACAAAATGTCGCCTCAAAATATAGTTTTAAAACCTTTAACCACAAGTACATCACTCTCATTAACATCGAATAAAATACTAAAATGTGTATCTAAAAAATTTTACCTACAGAAATTTCATTCTCAAAAATAATTCTTTCAAAATATTTCCTATTAAATTTTGCGCCAAAAATGTCGCTTTAAATATGTTGTTTACAAATATTCGTTTTCAAAGCTATCGCTTTGGAAAGGTCAACCAAAAACTATGATCTTCAGAAATACTGCCCTTCAAAATATCGGGGTCAAAGATGTTAACGTCAAAAAAGTTCTCATTAATAAGACTAGAAAAGGTCAATATCTCTCTACAAAAGTGTCGTCCTCAATAGTATCGCTTTCAAGAATATTGTCTACAAAATGTCGTCTAAAAAGGTGGCGAAGATATCGATTGTAAAGATTTGTCTCAAACATAAAGCTCTTAAAAACGTAATTCACAAAATGTCTTCGTAAAATATAGCTTTTAGAAATTGGCCCATAAAATAACGCCTTTAAAAATGTTAACCTGGAACACCCTCATTAATATCGACTGGAAAATGACAATATCTCTCAAAAAATTATTATCGTCAAAAATTATAAGTTCAAAAACAATGCTTTCAAAGTCCTAAATATTTATGTTGTTTGCAAAAAATCGAAAAATATCGCTCTTAACAGGTCATCCACAAAATCTCGCGAATATAGCGCTCAAAACTATTGCTCTTTAAAATGTCTCTTTCAAAAATGTTAACCTCAATTTAAGTAGTTCCTGTTATTATCAATTATTTGAAAATTATAATCCTCACAAATATTGCCTATAAAATGTCGAACTAAATATGTCGTGCTAAAAATATCTATTTGAAGTTTTTACACATATGCCCTCAAAAACATAGTGAAAAGATATAACTGACGCAATAAGGAATGTAACTTTCAACAATGAAATACATAAATTTACTTAATAATATTACGCCGAGATCAATTGAGTCGAGGAGGCCTTCATATACTACAACGTAGATCAAAATTTTGCAAGAAATATTTGTAAATACTATGAAATCAGTCACCTGTCTCAAAAAAAAGCATTTCAATAAGCCTCCTTTCCAAAAAATTCTATAGTTTGTGCTAATTTTGTTTGTTTCATATTAAAAAAAAAGTTTGTTACCAAATGTATGGACCACTCTGTCCAAATCTGCCGATGATAATGAATACCAACTAATTACATTGATCTCCGGTCGCAGTAATGGCGCACTGGCCAGTATCGGTTCCTGACTCCTGGTGGGAAAGCGCCGCAAGCCGTTCCTGTAGCGTTTTCTGATCCCTCTTAATCTCCTGTACCTCCTTCTCCAGCCGCATTTTTTCGTACTGGGCAGCCAGAAGCACTCCGTAGCTCATCCTCTGAGTCACTGGCATTGAATATACCTGTTCCACTATCAAGTCTATTTATTATTATTACTTATTAGATTAGGTACATTTGTTAGTGGTGCTTACTTATTATACTCAAATAATGATATGTTACGAGCAAAACCCGAAATTGTACATTGACGGTATACAGTGTGCCAAAGCAAAAAAAAATCTCTGTACATATTAAGCCTGCTTTGTACAGTTGCGGCCAATAAAAAATGGGACAACTCTTGTAACAGATTTTTGTCTAATTCTACCTGCTTGAATTTCTTTTATTAATATTTTATATTGCAATATTGAATATTTGACATCTGCCAAACAATTCCAAATTAGAAATAATACGATAAAGTAGTTACGCCGCATATAAATCTACTGACGAAAGGTGGAATAATCGCGAAAATAGACGTAAGTGTCCCATTTTTTTTAGCCGCAACTGTACAAAAAGAAATGTTCGTAACACATATCAAATCACGAAAAAAGTTGGCATTTACAAGCTTTGGTATAAAAAATAACATTTTTTTATTTTTTTACAAATTCACTTGAACTGTAATGCATTTGGTGCAGCAACGTGCACGAACTTTTATGTTTGGTTTTTAAAACACCGATTTTCCGGAGCTATCTCGTTATTAGTTATTTCCCCACAGACTTGAAAACAGTTGAAATTCGCATATTACCAGGTCTGGTAGTTAGTATTTAGTCACTTCCAGTAAAGCAATATCTATTCAAGAGTGAGGAAATTTTTGTTAGCAGATTTAAAATTTTGTAGTAGAAATGTTGAAAAACACTTAACTAGTTACTTGACGTATGCAAAATTATTAGTTTTTTATGAGCCATTATTTAAAAATTAAGGCTACTAATACAATTTTATTAATTTTGACCAGAACTTCACGCTTTTGTTTGGTACTACATCCACTTTCGAGAAATTTGCGGATAATCAACAGTAGACCACCATTTGAAAAAAATTATAACTAGGTACATATTTATTTAAGAAAAATAGGCAACCCAAATGTCCACACGAAATGTCTATGCCAGTGTCGAATTAAGTACAGGAAGTGATTAAGGTAACGATCAGGTTAAAAACCTATGGAGATTATTGGTGACAGCTTTCAAAAGTAAAATTTGAGCAGTTACAGAACATTATTTTGAATCTCAATTGACAGTTTACAACAATGTCCGATTTTTAAAATTTACTGCAAATTGAAAATAAAACAAAATTATCATTCAAATCCTGGCAGTCATAATAATTTCATCAAGAACACTAATACTATAATTAAATTTCTGATAAGAAATTACTTGTATTGTTTATCTAGCAACTTCGAAAAAAATGACTAAAAACGCAGAGTTTCAATATCGTTATTACAACTTCGTTGTTTTTCGTGTTATTAATTAGGCAATGTAATTAAAATGATCGGGTAAAATTGATATATGCACCCAAATTTTACTACCCTATTCCATAGTTCTAAACAGGTAGATTCAACATATTTACGCCCACTCATCAATCTACTTTATGCTAGTATAAAATAATCTTAACATTAGAATTCTAGGAATTTTTATTAAATAATCTAAAATAATATTTAGTATTTTATAATTAGCAAAATGGTTTTATCTTCATCAGTGTTGTTATAGACTCTTAACTAAATTAATTTTAGTATCGTTATGAGCACTCAGTGCGGTAATGAATAGATATTACCGCACTCAGTGCGGTAATGAATGTTACCGCACTCTTTTTGTATCAAGAAATACATTGAACCAGAATTTATTGATGAAGATAAAATATTGAACAATACACGTTTGCTTATGGCACTTAACGAGACTCGTTTGATTGCCGCAAAACTCGGCTCACCGCCTCGTTTTTGGCAATCAAACTCGTGTCGTTAAGATGCTCATAATCAAACTTGTATCGTTAATATCTTTTTGTAATACCTACTTGTTAAATATTTCTTTAAGGACTGTTTACTACTGCGTAAGCAACCTCTTTACGGCCCGGCCGTAAAAAGTGTTCGTAAAGACCACGGCCTGCTAAATTGTGTGTCAAACGTCAAAGTGACGTCCAGCAGCAAGCAAGCCTTCAACTCCACATAGAAGGCGCAAAAGACTGCTATAACTCCTGAACATACGCTAAAATTACTTGCTCATTCAGAATCTTAACGTCTATAGGAATATCTTCATCATTTTCTACAAATGTCATAAGTTACGAGCTGGTTACAACTTAAAATTGCTTACAACCATACACGAAATTGGAAATAACTGACATTTATAAACAACATTTAGTGTCACTTTTATATAAAATTTAATAATTCACATTTGTGATTTTCTAAACTAGTTGCGTAATATACTATTTTCACGTACTGTAAAAAATGTATTATATTTATAAATACACATTTGTTTAAAAAAGTGATAGTTTTTTGCATAACAACGCTTTTCTGCCTAGCAGCACACATTTAAATTTTTAAATGCACAATATTTCACATAATTTTTGATATTTTTATATCAAAATGTCTAGGTATTTTCCTACAGTATTACTTAAAAAATACCATGTGCAACGCCTGAGAAAAGTGTTTCCTGTATTCGGCTCGTTTTTAATCACGGCTTCGGATTAAAAATGTCACTTTTCCCAACTTGTACAATATATCGTGTGTTCCAAAAAAAATCTCATATAGGGGAGGCCTTGGAAAGAAAGATAGAAAATCTAGTAATGTCTCAACTTAAGTCTGTAGGTGAATATCAGATTGCATTTTGTTTATGAAAACATCTGTCACTGTGACAGGTAAAAGTTTACACTGCATCAAGTTTAATTGTATCAAGCAAAAAGGAATATAAGATGACATGTACACAACAACAACGAGTGCAATAATCATAACGGTCAATAAAAATTGTTTTTTTAAAGTGTTTTGTACGAAAATAATTCAAGGTCAAGATGTAATTTAGTTCTCTCTGAGTTGGTAGTTCATTTGCATCAATGGGGATATCTCAAGTTACGACAAACTTCAATTTGATCATGGCATGCTGCGAATGAGTTTTTTTTTTACCACACGATACTATTAGCGCATTTCATTTGGTAATTTACTATATTTCTACATTCAAAATCGTTTAGACATGTGGCAGTTTTCTGCTTTAGCAACACTTTTCTGCATAGTAACGGCGATTCGTTTTACGTTTGGCAGTATTGAAGTATATTGTTGGTAATGCTGTAAGTCTATGCCAAATTCAAGGTTAGCAAGTTAGATTTTGCGTCAGTCTGTGTTAAAACTGACGCAAAACCTAACCTGCTAATCTCGAATTTGGCAGACTTACAATGCCACCAACAATACACTTACCCTTATAGAACGGTAATAAAAATTCGAGGTTAGCAGGTTAGCTTGTTGCGTCAGTTTTGACACAGACTGACGCAAAACCTAACCTGCTAACCTCGAATTTTTATTACCGTTTTGACACAGACTGACGCAAAACCTAACCTTCTAACCTGCCTCGAATTTGATATAGACTTACAGTGCCGCCAACATATTATTCTTTATCTGCTCCCTTTCAATATGGCCGCCATAGGTAAAATCGGCTACTCAGCGCCGCCGCGAGTGTCGCTTCTGAGTCCGTTAGATGTTTATTCTGTGGTATAATGTCACATTTTACTGACGTTTGAAGAAAAAAGCATTTATATACTGTAAAAAACGTCATAAGCATTACGAACGTTAAGGAATTACCGATCTCAAACAATTAGAGTCGTCGCTTTGCTCCTCCTCCAAACAATTGTCTTCTTAATACTTAATCTATATATATACCGTGCGTCCACGAGACTACGCACCATGGCGCTGGAGTGATGCTAGTTTATTTTAAAGATCTACTCTTCCGGTGGTAATTGAGAGTCAAACGGTTGCTAAGCATTGACCATTAAAATTGAATTTGCAAGTAACAAATAAAGTGCCTTCGAACGTTTTGAATGGTCATTGCTATACAACGTATGAATAATATGTCAAATTCGAGGTTAGCCGGTTGGGTTTTGCGTCAGTCTGTGTCAAAACTGACGCAAAACCTAACCTGCTATCGTCGAATTTGACACCATACGTCAAGTTGAATACGACTAATCGTTTATTGCCATAGAAAAATAAATATAATCGGGTTTGTCATTAAGCTGTTTTCGTAAAAGCAAGAGCTGATCTTTGGAATAAATTAACGTTGCTCTGATTCCATGGTGCGAAACCCTGTGGACACACGGTATATATATATAAAACTGAAAGTCCTGACTCACTCACTCACTCATCAAAGCCCAGCCCAAACCCTTGGACCTAGAAAGCTGAAATTTTGAACAGAGGTCTCCTTTTGATGTATACAAGGAATAAGGAAGGATATTTCGAAATTCCAGGGACGGGACGGGACTAGACGGGACGGGACAGGAAGAGACGAGACGGGACGGGGCGGGACGGAACGGGACGGGACGGACATGGAAGGGATGGGATGGAAAGGGAGGGGACGGAATGGGACGGGAAGAGACGGGATGGGACAGGACTGGACGGGACGTGAAGGGACGGGACGGGACAGGGCGGGACGGAACGGGGATGAGACGGTACGGAGACGTGGACGGAGAAAGGGGCGGGGACGGGGACGGGGATAGGATGGGATGGGATGGGATGACAGAAAATAATTGGTAATTATTTAATACACAAATAACGAACCTGGCATTTATTTTTAAGTCCAAGACGTTAGACATGACATAAGGGAAGGGACAGGACGGGACTGGACGGGATGGGACTGGACCGGACTGGACTGGACTGGACGGGACGGGACGGGACTGGACGGGAAGGAGCGGGAAGAGACGGGACGGGGCGGGACGAAACAGGACGGGGCGGAAAGAGAAAGAAAGGGATGGGATGGAAGGGGTGGGGACGGGGCGAGACGGGAAGGGACGGGAAGGGACGAGACGTGACGAGGCGGGACGGAACGGGACGGGACGGAAAGGGAAGGGACGGGACGGGACTGGAGGGGAAGGGAAGGGACGGGACGGAAAGGGAAGGAATGGGATGGAATGGGAAGGCGCGGGGCGGGACGGGACGGGACGGGATGGGACGGTACAGAGACGTGGACGGAGAAAGGGACGGGGACGGGGACGGGGACGGGGACAGGGATAGGATGGGATGGGATGGGATGACAGAACATAATTGGTCATTATTTAATACACAAATAAAGAACCTCGCGCGAACGAAGTCGCGGGTAACAGCTAGTATACTATATTGAAACAGGCATCAGACAATAGAAAAACGAGACCCTTCTTTCGGCCTGTTCTAAAGCACTTCCCGATCTTGTAACATATATAATATACTATACCCACGCCCATAAACGAAAATGGCTGTTGCTATACAGTCAAGTAGCCACGAAATAGTTATAAACGTCGATAAGCCGGTATATAGTAAATAACGGATGCGGTTGAATTTTGTAATCCGAAGCTATAGCCAGGGTTTATAATCAACCAACTCCTTTATTTGCGTATCGGCCGTGTGTCGTTCAGGATTCTTCGTAATAAAAATGTATACACTTGAAGAACAATTTATTAAATATCATTTAAAAAGCACGTGATCCTTAACGGCCGGCGGCCGTTATAATCTTTAACGGCTGGCAGCTGTTAAAATCCTTAAGCCGACGGCTGTTATGAATGATTTTTCATGTGTTTATTTAGTTCAGTTAAAACAAAATAACTGTACAGAATTACGAAAAAGTATATTAAAGTATGAGTGGATAACAAGGTCTTTAAAACACGCGCGAGTTTTCGAGCACGACGGCGTAGCCGGAGTGCTCGAAACAGAGCAAGTGTTTTAAAGACCAGTTATCCACGAATACTTTACGCTATTTTTTATTTTACCTCCAATACTGGAAATAAATTACGCACTAAAAACTTAGAAATAATTTTTGTCGTGATAAATCGAGAGGGCATAATAATATTGCTACTATAGTTACGAGAATTATTTACGTTTTTGTCGCGTCCATGTCCGTTGTTGCATTCAGTCGTTTCCTTGACAACCTTTAAAGCTCGGCGAGCTTTAATCGCCTGAATTCGCACGCTCAGGCGTGCTTTAAATGGCGATTCTGATGCAGGTATAATAAAAATGATAAGTTCTTACATATATTGCAGACCAATCCAATTTGATTATTTTTAATCACGTGACTCAGTTTGACAAATCAGACCACACTTGAAGTGAAAACGACCCTAGGGTGATTTTCAATCACTATGGAAACTACCTAATTAAATTTCAGTAGTATCCTATCACAAGTTGGTGGCACTGTAAATCTAAGTCAAATTCGAGGTTAGCAGGTTAGCTTTTCCGTCAGTCTGTGTCAAAACTGACGCAAAAGCTAACCTGATAACCTCAAATTTGACATAGACTTACAGTGCCACCAACATAATATTATTATAATGAAGTGTCAAATTAATTTGTCAGAAAATGGCTAATTTATTTAAGAACTTATCTTTCCGAATTCACCGCGTCCAGTGATAAATCCTTATAATTTTGACAAATAATATCCCTCAAGTGCGTTGCCTTTAAGAAATAACCCTCGGCTTCGCCTCGGGGTATTTCTAGGCAAGCACTTTCGGGTTGTTATTTGTCAAAATTATTGCGGGTGATTATCACTGCCCTTGGTAAATTATAGCTGATAATATCATTCACCCGGTCATTATTATAACGAACGTGTTGTTATACAGTGGGCTAAATATGTCATTTTAACCTAAGCAGTATCGAAAATATGTCATTTTAACTTAAAAACTACTGAAAATATGCCATTTTAACCTAAAAACTATTGAAAATATGCCATTTTCACCTAACAACTACTGAAAAATTCCATTTTACCCTAAAAACTAGTGAGAATCTACTAACATTATCAGTTGCCCCAATAAAGCTGTCATTCATTAAATTGTACAATAGCTATTTATGTATCAAGTTGCAAAATTAAAGTATTATTCGCATTAGACGTGAAGTTTACATATTGCAACTAGTGTCAATATGACAGCTCATATTGTAACACGTGATATATGCATCATTTTAACGTTGAAAACGCAAGAAAATGTCATTATATTAGGTCAAAGTTACAGAAATTATAATTTGCTATTGCTACTGTGTGGTCCTTCTACATTTCCGTGCAAAAACGAAAAATGTGTCATAGTTAACTAAATGTTTGAAAATGCGTATTATTTAAATAGTATCTAAATAGTAATAAATAAAAAAATGCAGATGAAAGCTTCTACAGAATGCCATCATTCGGAAGTGATGTAAAGCTGTGGGTCCCATGTTAATACGATGTGTAGCATGTAAAATATCCCTTGCTAGGGTTGGAACTCCTTAGTCTCGGCAAAATTCTAAGTAGGACTTTGTCCATATGACCATAGCAGTTGGTGTCTAAGGTACCTGGTACTCTGCATGCCTAGACCTTGTCCATTAACAAACAATAGTAATACAAAGTATCATAGCAAATGAATTGTTTTGTTTTATTATTAGATATTGTTGTGGTTTTAGACAGACAATTTCCACAGCACTCTTATTTCGCTCGTTGCAAGTCTTAGGAAACAATATGATTATCTGTCCAGGATGACCCTGAAATAAGCGCACAAAAAACCATAAAAGAAGCCAATGAGTAAAACAGTTTCTGAAATAACTAAGAAAATCGGATAATGCGTTGCTGAATTAGAAACTATTAAAGTTTTACCTAAAAATTGGTGCGTTACTAGTTTTCACTTTTTTACTGTTGTTGGTCTATTAATTATAAATTATATTCAGCACCGTTTACAACAATTTAAATTACCTCTACACTTAATCAGCGCATTTCCTAAGCAAAAATTAAAAAATGTTTGGCCAATTGTAACCTTCAGGACACTGTTGGTTTTTAATACTTTTATTTCTGGGACACCTTGTATTCTTCTTGTTTTAAAGCAAACTCACTTGTTAAACAACTGCTCTGCTAACAGGATCCCCAACCGGTTGCAAAGTAAATGTTTTGTTATTAAATACCAGCCTTCAGAGTTTCATACCCCACTGTATGCATTACAACTTGAAGTATAGAAACATTTATACTGGCGGATTAGAGCTAATGAAAAGCCTTTTGTCATCATTACATACCCATGAATTTAACTCGCTACCATTCTGGTACAATGAAAAATTTGCTTGTCAAAAGCTATAGGTCAAAGTTTCAAAATAAGTACCAGTGAAAAAAATTATGCATAGCCTACCAATAAATACATCAGAGACAGTAAATACTGATGTTTCTTTGGAAATAATTCCTGCATACAAAATTCACTAGTTTAATAGTGAAGTATACTTACATATTTTTTCTTCATTGCAAATAGGATGATGTTCTGTCAAATGCAATTTTAGAAAGCTACTGATATAAAAATTGAAGTGATATAAATGTTGAAAAAACTACAATGCGGAGAATGTAGCTTGGCCCCCGTCTTTAGATCACTGCTATTGTTTTACACAAACCGGTTTTTCATCTAAGCTACTCACAACAGTCGATCTTTTATCTTGTGCGCATATTACGGGCCAAGATAACATTGCTGTAGTAATTTTTCGAAATTCTATCTTTACTTTTATAATTTATGCGTTGGCAATTACTTAAGTGGTAGCTCTATAAATATAATAAAAATTTTGCAAATAATCTACTTAGTTTACTTGCTCTTATTCCTCTAGTATAAGCTGCTCCTCCATACAAACCTAAGGAATTTCGCTCATCTTCGATGGCTACCAGCCGGCTGCAGCAAGTCCTGAAGGTGTCGAGGTCTTTGCGAAGCTTGTTCGAGCAGCCGGCGATTTTGCCTAAAATGTCCACTGCCGTAGACTTTTCTTCCAAATTAACCATAACGAATTGCACCACCCCCTCTTCGCTGCCAGGATCGCGCGAAAATTCGCGCAGCCTCATTACGATCTCCTTCACCATCTCTTCTTGCTGATCCAAGACGCTGAGAGCTCGCATTTCCAAATGCTTCATGCGCTCGTGGAGCAACATTATCTTGCTGTTCAGGCCAGCTTTCCTGTAGAATTTGGTCATTGCCAGGTTCACTTGGATGTTCTCTTCTACCTCACCTGGGGCACACTGTAAGCATGAATACATAAATTGTATAAAGTTGTGTATAAAATAGTTACTGATACTGTTATTTATGTACTTACAGTTCCTGCCAGTTCTGTTATTTTTGGGCTACTCAACTCTCTGTGCAGATAAAACCCCAGCTGTAGCTTTTGGTTTTCAACCTGCCGTTTCAGTAGGGATATCGCCTTGTTCTTATCGTCCAGTAAGGCGAGAACTGTGGTGGGTATTAATCGACCATCATTCTTCTCGACGGCAGAGCCCAATTCCTGTAAAAATATTTTTGCTAGCACACAACTGTACGCAACCCCAGCAAGTGCCCTCGGACGCCCCAAACAGATGAATATATCAACTTTACAAGGGCCATTTGAGCAACATAAAAGGAGATTGCTTGCAAAATACGCGCTGAATGTGGAAAAATAATTAAAACGGACGTTTATTATGCAATAAAACAACTCCGTTCACCCACCGGGTTGCAGGTGGAGCATCCTTCCCCAGGCGGCTTGTTTTTTTCATCCTCGTCCTGGAACGCGATTACTTCCATTTCACATAGTTACTTTCGACGTTACTTGCAAATTTAGTCTCTAAAATTTCAGGAATTTGACGTACATTTCAACATCTGTCTCGAGCGACAACAGGTCACTAGTTTTTTACTTGAAAATTATTTCTATAAAGATATTGCACTTTGTTCGACCAACACTCGTCTCCTACACATTATTTCACGGACTGTATTTATTGCGTCACTAGAGTAGATCGAAACACTATAAGAAAATGAACGATCATGCAGCTCAGTAGTGTACATTGGTAATGATCCCTTTATTCCTAATATTAATGTTGTGTACGTCATTTCTAAAACGTACCTACCAATTTTATCGAATTTACAAACACCAAATATGAATAGGGTCTCTGTCGATGGAGTTTAAACAAGGATTATATACTGAATTACAAAACGTAAACTGAGACAGAACCAAAGATTAATAAAGTAAAGTTTTACCTTTAGGGCTAAATAGTGTCTGTGGGGAAATAATATTCTTACATTTGCATTTATGCCATCTGAATATTTCTGGAAATATGATGTGAAAACCGAAAATGATTGACTAAAAACAAGCCTCAATAATATTTTATGAATACTATCTAGGGCCAAAGTTACACCCTTATCGATTGTTTTGTAATTAGTGTTGTCTGTATTGTAGTTTATCTTGTTTATACGCTAGATTTTATTTCTACAAATATTTTAAATAAGTGGATATGCATGTATATACTACGCCATATGCTAAATAAATCAATTGAGTGGCGTCGGCAAAAGCATGATAGCTAAAAAAATACACAGGTTGTCCATATTATAATTAAATTTCGGCTTGGTCCGCGTCGTATTTGTAAATAAACACCAAACATTTGTTGGCTCAATGTGTCTAACACCTTGTGAACTCAAGCAAGCGTTTTTGTAACGGTTATGTTCTTTGGTGGCTCGTGAACAGAGTCAAAGTTGCTCTCAGATGATGATGCAAGCTGAAATATCTTGCGAAACGTTAGTTTATATGGTACTCTAATAACACGGACCAAATCATGGGTGGCTTGTAAGATTTCACGATCCACCAAAGAACATAACCATAACCCTTGCTTGAGTTCACAAGGTGTAAGGCACATTAAGCCAACAAATGCTGGGTGTTTATCTACAAAAACGACGCGGTCTAAGCCGAATTTTAATTCTAATATTGTGAATTCGAGTAACCGCGAAATCCTCAAACATTATATAAAATACATAGGTGTTAAATTTGAATGGGTAGATAGTAAATAGCATGGGTCTCAGTATTAAACCTTGCGAAATACCAATTACTAATGGTGAAAGGTTAGATAATTCGTCCAGCAATTTAACACACCGAACATGGTCAGCTAAATAATTAGTAAAAAAAAATGTAACATAGAGCAAAGCATTTTATGATTGATAGTATCGAAAGTCTTCTAGAAATCTAACAGAACCTAAATAAAAACCTTACCTTGATTATTTAAACGTAAAATATCATCGGTAACTTTGAGAAGTGCAGTAGTAGATCTGTGTTGAGTTCTAAAACCTAATTGAAATGAAGGTAAGGCGTCGTATGACTTCTGAGCTGATAATTAATTACATTTTCCAGGAGTTTTGACAATGTAGGTAATATACTATATACTGTTTGAGGCTTTCGCGATTATTAGAATTATTCTTCTTAACATAGAATTTCGGTTTAGACCGCGTCGTATTTGTATATAAACACCCGGCATTTTCTGGCTTAATGTGCCTTGCACCTTGTGAAGTCGAGCAAAAACCTGCGCGATGGTCATGCTCTTTGGTGGCTCGTGTTGTTTGAGTATCTTGAGAACGAGAATACTTGGGCAGATTTGGCCGTTTTGCTGTTTGTGCATCTATATTCACTAACGTTTCGCAAGACCTTGCAGCTTGCATCATCAGAGTGAAAGTCGCCATAC